>JAXBDA010005326.1:0-24976 GCA_036023075.1 Gaultheria prostrata
GGTTGGCTACCTACAGCTAAAGATCACCGTTTAGATCGATAAGCTATTTCACTCCTGAAAACTGTTCTCTGTGGTTCGACCTCGGACTTTTCCGAGTATACTTGCAAGCGATTACCAAGGCCCTATGTTTCGGGCTAGTCACATTGAGATACAAATTGTGGTCGCAAGCATAGTGTGTGTTTAAATAATTTTTTTTTTGCAAGTTATCCAAAATAATAAATGAATATCCTTTTTCACATGGTCATCACAAATTTAATAGTTATTTAAAGAAAAATTATTTAAAACTATTTTAATGTAATTTGGAGATTATTATTATTATATATTTTTTATTTCAAAAAATGTTTGAAGAAGCATACAATTTGACTAAAGCGTTTTTTTCACCACATTTTTTAATGTTGCCCACTACAAAATAGTTTAGCTATAGGAATAAATTCAGAGGGGATTGAGTAAAAAGTGGCGTGGTATTATAAAACCCAAAAAAATAGATTTTCCCGCTCAAAATGGTGACCTGCTACCGGATTGACCAGTGGCCTTATTTTGTGGTAAATCTTCCCTTATTGCGTGGTAAGTGTTGTCTTATTGAATAGTAATTTTGTGCTTATATGGTAGTATGTATTTTCTTTGTTCGTGGTAAGTAAAGTTCAATTTTTTTGGAGGGAAACCCGCAAAACCACCTCGGTTTTTGGTAAAACCACTTGCTTTTTTGGATCCAACGGCTGAGATTCATTTATTTTACATCTAATGGTCCAAAAAAAGTGGGGCACCGGTGCCCCAATACCATTTTGGGGCACCAAAGAAAAATTCGTGGTGATGGCTACATGTCGAATTGGCATTGGTTTTGAGGTTATCATACTCAAAAGTCAAAAGTTTTTAATGCTCCCGAACACAAATCGAATCTCATCGCAAATTAATTAATCTACAAAAATCAAACCCAATGGGTTGCTTTTATACCCCGACCATATAAGAACTTACAAAATTCGAGGAAAGGAGGTGATGAGGGAAGGGGTACGTTAGAATATCAACTGGAAAACCATTAGGTAATTTTTTTTATATAGAGAAATCACTGCGGTCATTAGAAGATTCACGAGGATCAAGGGCTTGCAGCTTAGCGGTTATTTCCTGGTTCTCCACAAGGGAGACTCGGGTTCGAATCTCTGCAGAGGCGTTTAGTGTTTAAGCCTATGGATAGCTTCTAGACCCCCTCTGGACTAACTTACTAACTCCCCCCCTAATCCCCTACTGATGTATATCGAATGGCAGGAAAAAATAAAAATCCAAACCGGATCTCGCTATTAATGGTCCGGATTTTAAATTTAAAATCCAGACTGTCCAAAACATTTTTGAATGGTCAAGGTGCGCACAGGATCCCTGAATTCACAAGACCATAAGAGTCAGGGGAGCAAAGCATCTGATATACATAACTCCATAATACAATCCTGTATAAACAGCAAAACACATACTTGACAACGATAAAAGCTACTTGCCTACACGCCGGTGACTATCCCTAATCCATTAGGTACGTTGTTAGAAAACTGGATATCACTATCCCTAAGTAGTACGAATAAGGCATCAAGCACCGAAACAGACAGCTGCAACCATCAAACCCGCCATCGGAGGGGAAAAACCTCCACGCAGAAATACGCATAAACTACAACAGAACTTAAAAATGAAAACAAAAACAAAAATGACCTATAAACAAGAAACTCAGTCTTCCAATCAACACCTCCATCGGCGATCAGCAGATTGGACCGAACAACAAAAGTCCAAAATCAGCAACACATGAAAACGTGGCCAAGGGGAGGGAAGGAACACACCGTCGGAGGAGGGCCAACCCCCACCCCCAATCTTAAACCCTAGCCACGCGCAAGAGAGAGAGAGAGAGAGAGAGAGAGAAAGAGGGGTTAGGTATTAGTTACCTAGTCTAGAAGTGTGTAAAAGTATTTACTTACTAGTTGTTTGGTATTAGAAAACCCTACGATGATAATTAGATGTTTGCCAATATATTCAAAATGGTTAAGAAGGGATTGGGGTTTCTAACAGAGAACGGCCGCATACCATACACTAACCTAAACGGCTCAAGTATTTCAATTTGAATACCAATATTGCGTCATGGGTAGGAAAAACTCACACGCAGTTATAAGAGCCGCGCCCTTCAATTTTCGAGAAATTGCCACATAGGAAGCAATTACAAAAGAAATTCTTTCACATTTGATGTCAGAGCTTCCTTGACCCCCTTCTTCTCCCTTTTCTTGTTGATTTCAAACTTCTAGCAGATGGTATGACGTTAGAGCTTGCTAGACGATCCAAGAGTAATTTCTATAGAAGTTGAAGACATCCAGAACTTAGCAAAAGCAACCAACTCTCCGCTGTCTTTCTTTTTTATTTTTACCAAAACCAAAGTGAGTCTATCCTTATGCCCAACAACCTTCCCCTCTATCTCCACTTCTTACTGCAGCCATAACATAAACGAGTACAAGCAAATCAGTATTATTCAGATAGAGAGAGGGAGGAGTACTCTGGAAAAATATAGTGGTTATAAACATTAATCTTGGCTGCTGAAAAGTAAGAGATGTCGAAATTGACGGAGATGCTGATTCGTCTGTCGGCGGAGAATACAACACCAACACTGATGTCGTCTACTAAGACTGCTCTTGCTCCGGCGCGCCAGTTTCTGTCTTTGTCCTGCACATGTTTTGATCTGCAAAGAAATTTTCATTATCATAAAGATAAAAAATAAAGTCATTATGATAAGAAAATAAATGCGTTGAGATAACTTCGAAGAGTATGTAACTCCGCTAGTGCCACATGTTTCGATTGATTAAGAAGGGAAATTTAAGATATTGTAAAATGGAATTCGGGAGAGAAAAATTATTACTGAGAGGTGCTTTGGGATGAGGAATTTACAACGGATGAGACCTTTCTGGGCATGCTAAATCTGAAGGCTGCGTATAGATAGGGCATCCAATTCACTAATGAAAGCATTTGACATGCTTTCCCTCCAACCATTTCTGTGATTCGTGCAGAGGTTGTTTCTCACCTTCCATTCTCTCTCTCTCTCTCTCTCTCTCTCTCTCTCTTCTTTTCTTTTGTTATATATGTGCCTGGACAACTTGTCAAGAAAATTGCGTTAAGTAATAAGTAGAGCAGAGGTATATATATATAGACAGATTGGTAATATCTTATAAACTTGGCCTTATTAGGGCAAGCACAAGTGCGCAATAGTCTTAACAATATTTAAGCCAAAAATACTGGTGAACGGTGCACATTTTTCATTTTACCTACTCACGACTTTTCAATACTTTAACAATCCTCTCTACTTTTCTCTCCATTCTTTTAAACTACAATAAAATATTATTTCATACAAATCAAATATATACACACACAGGTATATTAATTGTTAGTAATCGACATTTAATCAACGAGTATCTGTAATCTTAACATGGGGAGATTAATAAGTATTTAATAACATGGAGCTCGAAATATAAATTGAGATAAAGAAGGGAGTGCAATTATAATTTGTGAAATAAGAATAGAAACCAGGTGGTATTAGGTTTTCTTATTTACACAAGGAGCCCAGATTTATTTCTCCTCAGGTCCCTGCTCTAGCCCTATAAATATATCATTATATTCTCTAGGTCTCACACAACAGTCATTCAGAAAACTAGAAGAGAGAGAGTGAGAAAGAGAACAAGGAGACTACGTAGAAGTCCAAGCTTGACTACGTAATCGAGATATAAAGGAATATGGCAGAAGATCATGAGGTACTGTCGAGCAGAGTTTATTGCGTACAGTAATTGGGTCTGTCAAGTTCTAAAAAGAAACAAGTCAACCAGCGTTCGTGTCTACGGATGAAAGGTAAACCCTAATTCCGCCTTGTAGGGTTTGTGTTGATTTTTGCTGTTTAATCCGTACGCGTCATTATTGGGTTCTGGGATTCGTTTCCCAACATTTATAACTGTGTATTTCCTTCTATGTTTCTGCACCTTTTGATTTGTACAAATCGAAATCAAAGCTTTCTCTTCTTCACCCCTAATCTGTTCACATTGAAAACCTGAATTTCTCTTCTACGTTTCTGATCTCTACAAATGGAAATCAGAAGCCATCGATTGCAACTCATAGGTCGTAAGTCATCGTCGATTGGAACTCGCAAATTGCAAGTCGTTGTCGATCGGAACTTGCCGTTGATCGGAACTCACAGGCGGTGGAACAATCGTGGGATAATGCTTTTTGGGGCTACAACTTGTTAGATAAGCCTTCGGTGAACAGATCTTGTGGTTGGATGATTCCTCCCTTCACCTAAGCTCCTAGCCTGCACATTTAGCACCACCGTTAGCACCGTACTGGACCGTAGAGCCCAGAACGGTACTCCAACGGTCAAATAAGTACTTGAAGGAGAAGAAGCAAGAACTCAGATTTAAGGTTGAGAGGATGGTGTATGTAACTTCTATTGGCTATACTTTACCTTATATAGGGAGTGAGTAACTTGCTCTCTAAGTACGTCTGTGCCCTGCATGCGTGATAACCGCTCAACTGACTTTACCATGACGAATGCGAGCAAGTTGGTTATGGGCACCTGCCACAACTAAAATAGTGACAAGTGTAGTCGGCCGTTCGGGTGACGTCATTGTCATGATTAGAAACGGTTTCAGGCACATGTTTTGTTATTCACATGCACCACGCTTTTGCTGAGTCAACCCTAGGTCCCCATACGCTCAGACGACGACGCTGAATTGTTTAAGCCCTGTTTGCTGAACCCTAATTTCGTGAGAGGTTTTGGTCATAAGTAGCCTGACATGAAACGTTTACTACATCCTGTCGCAAATGGCAAACCCGCCATGTCTGCCGACCAATGCCTCCGGTGTTACCTTTCGGCAATACACCTTGGAGGTTTCCAGGTCGATCCATGATGTTTGTAGATGCCGTTGTAGACTCCTTGGCCTTTACCACGGTGTCTGGCTCCCACATGGTTGTTTGCTCCATATCTGTGATTTTTCTTTAAACCGTCGATCTGGTTGATACGTGGCATTAATCAAGAAAGGATATATAAAAAGGCTCTTTTACATGCCTAAATTAAATGAATTTAAGTTATAATGCCCAGTCGATTGAAGATAAACAGTTGCCCAAGGGTATTTTAGAAATTAGTTAGTTATTTAACACTTGGCTGTCAATTACGTTATTCGTGACAGGTTTTTCCCGTCGATTTCGGGACAAATGGCAAGAAGGGGAGATTTCCAGGTGGTCCACGTTCATGGGTGCAGTTGGCAACGTGAAGAATCAAAAGTTCGTGACTGGATTAGCAGTTAACAACATGAAAGACAAAAGGAAGTCTTTGAACTGTTCGAGTAACCGCAACAAGGGACTTTTGGAGGGAAATTCAAATGTAAAAGTAGCAAGAATGGTGAGAAGCCTATTTAAATGAGAATTAACTTCAATTTGGGAACACAACAACATGCTTTTATCTTTTCTTTTCTAGGAATAGAATTAACTATTAAGAACTTGTACTCTGTCGATTAGGCCATACCTTGTCGATTCTGTACTGGTACTTGAAGTTTAATAAAAGTCCCTTTTGTTAATCTTCAAATTCCATCCCTATTAACTCCACTTTTCTACGTTTGCTTCCAAAGAAGTCTTGAAATACGGCAAGGAACCAAACATCCGCCTCATATTCCAGCATCCACATTCATTGCATCTGTCGATTTACTTCCTTGTGTACGAAATTTGGTAACAATTTTTGGCATTAGAAGGAGGGCTTGAACATAATTTGGAAGAAGAAATCATGGCACCAAAAACCAGACGAGATGGTCACCCATCATAGGATGGCAACAATGATGGTGTTTCTGCCAACAATGATGGTGGAAATGATGTTGAAAACAGGGTTAGTGAAACAAACCCAGTGAATCCTGAGCAAAGGATTCCGGAGAATGGCCAATCCATTGGCCTAGATGCAGGAGCACAAGAAATGGCTCAACAGTTTACTAGGATTTTGAATGATCCAGAGAGCGAAGTGGCCAAAACTCTAATGGCTGTGTTTAAGACTGCAATGGCACGTGTTCAATCACCCGTCGAGTCGCAAATATGTGTGAATGGCAACTTTGGTCAGAACAGTGGGCATGCGAACAGTGACCCTGAATCGCCTCTTCGTCAGGTATTTGATAACCCAACTTTTGAAAATTTTGCTACTAGGGTTAATAGAATTCCACTTGGAAATCGTAACAATGAGACTCAAAGTTTTTATCAAAGGGTTCCAAATGCAATTCCTACAAATACAGGAATTGGAAATAAAGGAAACTTTGCCCCAAATCCTTTTAACCTAGGTGCTGGGGGGCAAAATCCTAATTTAAACCCAAACGTTAATGGCTATCAACCAAATATTAATGATTTTGGTCAAGGAAATCCTAACTTATTTGGACACAATCCGCCAGTTATGCCTAATCCAAATGGAAGAAGGCAGGATTACCCCTATGGGTATGAGATAAGACCAGAACTCCTAAACCAAAATGTGAGAATTCCAGAGCCTTATTTAAGGACTCAACTGATGAATATAATGCAGGACTTGTATGGTCCTGGACTTAGAAGAATGGAAAAACCTACATTCAGGAAACCATACCCGCCTTGGATAGATAATGTACCTTTTCCAAGGCATTATAGGATTCCAGATTTGGCTCTTTTCAATGGGGAAGAGAACCAGTCGACAGTGGAACATATATGGAGATTTTGCTTACAGATAGGTGAAGCAGATTTGGATGAGGCTTCGAAATTAAAATTATTCCCTCATTCACTCACTAGGACTGCATTTTCATGGTTCTTAAGTTTGCCTCCAAATTCTATCCAATCATGGAGAGAAATGGAAGAGCAATTCCATGCTCAATTCTTTAGGCATGAACCAGAAATTTCTGTGGTAGACTTGGCCAAAATTAAACAAAGATCGACTGAGTCTGTTGAGCAATACATGTCTAGGTTTAAAAAAAATCAGAAATCAATGTCATTTCTATGTTCCAGAGTCTGAAATTGTTAGATTTGCCCAGGATGGGCTTGAATACCAATTAAAGAAACATTTTAATGGTACTGAATTTAGGGATTTATTTGATTTAACAGCAAAGGCTATGAGTTATGAAGCAATACTTATGGAAGGAGAACAAAGGAAGAGTAAGGTACTGGGTACTTACTACCAGGATGTAGAGGGTGATATAGAGATTGATGTTGCCCAGGTTATAGGGAAGACCCCTATAGTATGTGACACTTTAGCAAAAGCAGAAAAGCCTGTGAACATGCCTTCATCACATCCCAATAAGAAGAATCAGGCAAACTATAGGCAATATTCCTTTGATTTGTCTAAGGCAGATCAATTATTTGATGAACTCCTTAATCAAAAGTTCTTAACTTTGTCTCATAGACATGTAATTCCTCCAGAAAAGGCTAGAAAAGGAAAAGATTATTGTAAATGGCATAATTCTTTCAGACATAACACTAACAATTGTATAACATTTCGAAATTGTGTACAGGATTTAATCCATAAAGGAATGCTACAATATACCAAAGGAAACAAGGATGTTATGGGAATTGATGTTGATCCCTTTCCAGGTTTTCCATTGGCCGATATTAATGTGGTCACTGCCAGGTTGAAAAAAGGAAAATTGGCATCACAGTTTGAAAGAAGGATACAGGAAGAAGAAGATTTCATGGAGACTGAAGAAGAGTCTTATGTTAGACAGAAATTTGAAAATCATTTTTGCCTAAGATGTGACAGTGAAATTAAGTCAGGAGAAGAAGTAATAGCAGGCAAAGAATACAATGGAACTTATGCAAAAGGTTCTATCAGATTTAACACGATGGGAAACAAGGATTTGCAGATCTATGTGGGTCCTAAGTGGATTTATGAAGGAGAGGATCCTGGAGTGTTTATACCTTCTGAGTTTATCAAATGGTATGGAGAAGATGATGGGCCTTTCCTATTTAAGGGACAGCCAGTGATCCCAGACATGACAGGAAGGCCATATATGAGTTTTAATTTCCCACCTATGTTCACAGGTGATAGAAGAAGAGGTCAATATCCAAGAGGCATGAGGATAAGGGGCAGAGGTCCTTATGCTAGGGATTCTTATTCAGAAAGAATGGTTGTTCCACCAAACCTTGATCACAACATGTGGGACACTGTGAGGCAACCAAAGTTCACAGTCGAGAGGGAGTTTTTGCCTATTACAAATACTCAGAAAAGGAGATTGCAGAGAAAGTTTTCAGAAAGAGAAACAAGAGATGCTCAAATGATGATGGAAATGAATCCAGAACCAAGGCCAGTTCAGTGGCCAAAATTGGAAATTAACCAGGCCTCTTCAAGTAGGCCAATTCCAAGAGTATGGAATAGAGAATCGACAGGTCCAAAGCAGCTTAATACTCAAGTTCAGAAGCGCAAGGAAGTACAGCAAAGTGTCCCAAAACAAAAGGCCAAAAAAATACAAGCGCTTGGGGGGCAAACAAGCAAACCAAATTCTGCTCTCAAACTTGGGGAACAACAATCAAATTCACCTGAAACATCTGCTCTATCCATTAAGGAACAAAAGGCAGAATTAAAGAAGAGCATAAAGAAGAAAATAGATGAGTTTAAGCAAGTGCTGTTGGATGATGAGGATGATGACTTGTTGTCAGTCAGCAGTTCAGATATAATGAAAGATGATCTCATGGATACTACTGGTAAAAGCTCTGAAAAGTCTGTCGATTTTGGTCAAGCACTAGATCAAATCCAGTTTGGGTCAATTCCCTCTGGCAATCTTTCTTGTAATATGATTTTGGTATTCTCATCAACCTCTTAGCTTAGATGGTGATGTAGAGGATGAAACAGATGCAATTGCCAAAATAAACGAACAAGAAGTAAATCTACAACATGATTCAATTATAATTGAAAAAGATAAACAAGGGGAAAACATGATTGTTTTAAAATCACTTGATGATACCTTGGTTAGGCATTTAAAGCCTTTATATATAAATGTGCATATTAATGGCCAACCTCTAGATAAAGTGTTGGTCGACAATGGGGCAATAGTCAATATTCTGCCTACAAAAACAATGAGATTTCTGAATAAAACAGAGGCAGACTTGATGACCACAGAGGTCACAGTTGGAAATTTTGCAGGAGGATGTTCACCTGTTAAAGGTGTGATTGCTCTGCAGTTACAAATTGGAAACAGAAAAATGAATACTACTTTCTTTGTTATAGATACTACTTCCAATTATAATGCCTTATTAGGCAGAGATTGGATTCACATAAATGGATGTGTGCCTTCTTCTTTACATCAGGCATTAATTTTTCTGAAGCAGGGGCAGAACAAGGAAACCTCGGCCATGGAGATCTTTTGGGCAGACAAGTATCCATTCAAAGCAGACACCAACAATGTTGAGGCAGGATTGTATGATAAAGACTTATGGCCAATCAAGATTGAAGATTCAGAGGTCAAATCGACAGGAACAAGTTTAACTGAAAGCCAGTTTCTCAAGTACATCAAAGAAGGATTTGAAGAACTAAATAAAGATTTTATTAGACCTAACATTGTGTCAAGGTCTAGGAGTAAGTTACCACAGGTTCTTAATGACTAGTGTGTCTTTGAATCTTGTAAGTGAAGAGATAGCTACTATGAAAGCTACTTTCAAAAGGTTATTTTCTTTTATTGTATTTAGGAAATTAGAGGCTGCTGAGCCTATTTCTTGTAATTGGGCAGAATGTGTGATAGATGACAGTCCCCTGACTGTGAAAGAATTAGCAATGGAAGACCTTCAGTTTGCTCCTGCCAAACTTGATGATCTTAAGGCAGAAGTTAAAGACTCTTTAGAGGATTTCAATGTAGGGACAGTAGATGATCCTAAACTTCTCCATGTATGTGCTTCTTTATCTAATGAAATGAAGGATTAGTTGAAGTATGTCTTGTTCGAATTTAAGGATTGTTTTGCTTGGGATTATCCTGATATGCCCGGGTTAAATAGGTCATTAGTTGAACATCAAATCCCTATTAAACCAAATTTTATTCCTTATCAACAAACTCCAAGGCAAATGACACCTGAGGTTTTAGAAGGGGTAAAAAAGGAAATGGAAAGATTATTCAGAGCCAAATTTATTAGGCCTGTTAGGTATGTAGAATGGATTTCTAATGTTGTGCCAGTAATGAAAAAGAATGGCAAAATCAGAATTTGTATTGATTTTAGAAATCTAAACACAGCATCTCCTAAAGATGAATATCATATGCCTGTTGCAGATCATTTGGTTGATGGAACTGCAGGTCATCAATTTCTGTCCTTTATGGATGGATATTCTGGTTATAATCAAATATTTATTGCTGAGGAAGATACACATAAAACTGCATTTAGATTCCCAGGATATATTGGATTATTTGAGTGGGTTGTGATGGCATTTGGAATGAAAAATGCAGGTGCTACTTACCAGAGAACTATGAATACAATATTCCATGATATGGTTGGAAAGTTCTTAGAAGTTTATATTGATGATGTAGTAGTAAAGTCTCATGCATTTGATCAACATCTTGATCATTTGAAACAAACTTTGCAAAGGATGAGGCAGTATCAATTGAAAATGAATGCAACTAAGTGTGCTTTTGGAGTCACTGCTGGAAATTTCCTTGGATTCTTAGTACATAAGAAAGGAATTGAGATTGATAAGGATAAGGCTAAAGTAATCATGGAAGCACAACCTCCAACAAATAAACAAGAACTCCAACAGTTCTTAGGGCAAGAAAATTTCCTAAGAAGATTTATTTCTAATTTATCAGGAAAAACTCTTGCTTTTTCTCCATTATTGAAGTTGAAATCCCCAAAAGACTTTAGATGGGATGAAGAACATCAAAAGGCTTTTGAAACTCTAAAACAATCATTAATTAGGCCTCCTGTACTTATGCCACCAATACCTGGTAAATCATTAAAGTTATATATCTCTGCTGGTCACCAGTCGATTGGTAGCCTTTTGGCTCAAGACAATGAGAGTGGTCATGAGCAAGCAATTTATTACCTTAGTAGAAGGTTAAATGATTGTGAAGTAAGATACACACCAATTGAAAAACTATGTCTTACTTTATATTTTTCTGCAACAAAATTAAGATATTATATGTTACCGTCAGCAGTGCATGTGATTGCACAAACTGATGTTATTAAGTATATCTTGTCTAGACCTATATTAAGAGGTAAACAAGGAAAATGGCTCTTAGCATTAGTTGAGTACTGTTTACAATATGTGCCTCAAAAGGCAGTTAAAGGCCAAGCATTAGCAGATTTCTTAGCAGATCATCCCAATTCTTATTTGGAAAAAGATGAATATGAAATTCATTTAGTTGAAATAAAACCTTGGAATTTGGCATTCGACGGCTCAAAAAATGATAATGGGGTTGGAGCAGGTGTAGTATTTACATCACCAAAAGGAGAGCTATTACAGTTTTCTTTCCAATTAGATGAAAATAGAGTATTATCCAACAATCAGGCTGAGTATGAAGCCTTAATTATTGGTTTGGAAATTGCAAAGGAATTGAACATTAGGCATTTGAATGTCACAGGAGACTCACAACTGGTGATTCGACAGATAACAAGTTAGTACCATTGTTATCATCCATTATTAGGACTCCAATTACAAAAGGTAAAAGCCATCTTACCTTATTTTGATGATGTCCAATTTCAGCATGTAGTTAGATTAGAAAATGGTGAAGCCAATCAAATGGCACAGATTGCTTCTGGTGTTAAAATTCCAGAAGGACAGGATGAAAGATTAATAAAAGTGCAAAATAGATTCTTACCATTCTCTGTCGATAGAGAAGAAAATGACTTAGAAGTGATGAATATAGATTTGACTTTAGATTGGAGGATTCCAATCAAGAAATATTTAGGGAATCCAGATGAAAAGACAGATAGAAGCATAAAACAAAGGGCTATCAACTATATTCTTCTGGATGATGACTTATTCAGAAAATCAGTGGAAGGAGTTTTACTCCTATGTATTGCAAAACCTCAAATTATGACAGTAATGGGAGAAGTTCATGAGGGATCCTGTGGTTCTCATCAATCTGGTGAGAAAATGAGATGGTTAATTCATAGATATGGCTATTTTTTGCCAACAACAAGAGGGGATTGTATTGAGTATGCAAAAGGATGTCAAAAATGTCAACAACATGGACCAGTCCAAAGGGTTCCAGCTTTTCCTTTACAGTCAATTGTTAAGCCATGGCCTTTTAGAGGTTGGGCAATTGATATGATTGGTGAAATTAAGCCTCATTCTTCTTTACAACACCAATATATAATGGTAGCTACTGATTATTTTACCAAATGGACAGAAGCTATACCTTTAAAGAGTGTAGCTCAAAACAAGTGATTGAGTTTTTAGAAGAGTATATTATCTGTCGATTTGGTCTCCCTGAGACAATTACAGTCGATCAAGCGTCTGTTTTTTAATGGTAGAGAAATTTTAGCATATGCCAATATTTTTGGTATTAAAATTCTTAACTCTTCTCCTTATTATGCCCAAGCAAATGGACAAGTTGAGTCAACTAACAAAATTATAAAGAAAACTTTGTCAAAAATGATTGACGATAATCCCAGAGAATGGCATGAACTTTTGCCAAAAAGTTTATGGGCATATAGAACTTCTATGAGAGGGAGTACGAAAGCAACACCATATGAATTAGTATATGGCCAGGCTGCAGTATTACCAGTCGAGATAAATATTACTTCTCATAGGTTAGCCAGGCATTATGATCAAAATGACTTTGATTACGAAGAAGCATTGTATAAGGAACTTAATGGACTGGAAGAGTCCAGAATTGATGCCTTAAACAACATGCAAGCACAAAAGAAAAAGGCTGAAAGAGCTTACAATAAAAGAGTTCATGAAAAGTCATTTGCAGAAAAGGATTTAGTTTGGAAAGCCATTCTGCCTTTAGATAAAAAGAAAAAAGGGAGATTTGGTAAATGGTCCCCAAATTGGGAGGGACCATTTCGCGTATTAAAAGTCCTTAGAGGTGGAGCATAAAATTTAGAAACAATTTTAGGAAAGAAAGAGGAGATAACTATCAATGGAAAATATTTAAAAGCATATTTTCCATCACCTTGGGATTCTGTTGGTTCATAAAGTTCTCAAAGCCACCTGTCGACAGGTGAATTATAATTTGTTTGACATATTCCTGTTTAAAAGAAGTTTGTTTAACTTCAAGTTTAAATTATTAATATGTATCGTATAAAGGAAGATGTGTTAATAATAAGTAGTTATTAACCTTCTTATTAACTGCTCATAAAGTTAATTAGAGAAGATCATGGGACACATGGTTGGTCTCAAGGTTGATAAAATTATTAAATATTCAATTTACCAGAATATAATAAGGTATTGAATTTTATCATAATAAAAAGATTGACTGTCGATTCATATTTTAACCCGTTATATAAAGGTTATTTTGTGATCCGGACAAAGGATTGCATGATTTAAACATAAGATGTAAAACCATTTCATTCATAGATGAAATATTTTACAACACCTACATAGAAAAATATACTGAAAAGAAGATAAAACACTTTAAACTACAAATAACAACTAAAACCTAATAGAAAGGAAATAAAGCCTAAAATCTAAGGTTCTGTAAGGGCAATTGGGTTGCCATCTGTGTCAATCTTGATGATTTCAAAATAATGAGGAAAGCTCCAAGTGACATAGACATGAAATTTTTCCCAAGCATAAGCCAAAAACTTGTGTTGTTTTTCCCAGGCAACCCCATCTGCAACCATTTGTATTTTCTTAGTAATCATAGGCCTCATGGCCTTAACACTTGCTTCAGCCTTGGTCATAAGTTCAGCCCTTTTCTTCTTTTGCTTTTGCTCCCAGTATTGATGTTTCCTTAGTAGATTTTTGGAAGCACCATCTGGCAAAACCCATGTGTCGTTTAGTTGGCCTATTTCCTCATGGAGTTTGATTACCTTGTGCTGAGCTTCTTCATAGGCCATCCAAAATGGGTCATAGTAAGCTTTCTTGCTCTCCTGCAACCATAACCTAAACAAGGACAGGTTGTGAAGAAAGCTGTCAAGGAAACACTTGACCAGAACACATTCGTGAAACTGAACGGTCTCACATGCCCAAACAAAGTTCAAATAGGGCGTATCTCTTTTGAGGATATGGACGTCGAGGAAGGCAAAGGCGGCTAGTATTTCTTTGGCCAGTACTTCATTGTAGTCAGGCAGCACATGATCCTGATTGGTATGAGCCAGGGGAGGTTCATACCTTATCTTCTCTAATTCCTGAAACCAATCTGGATTCTCAGGCAGGGGAGCGATGTCTGGTTTGTCGATTGAGCAGCCATTTGGAAAGTATGGCTTCCTGACCACTTCTAGCCAATAAGATCGTTGGTTCTGAGCCCTTTCCAGAAGGGACTCATAACCTTCAAGATGAGGTTTTCCTCCAGCCTCTGCAAGTTTGAAGCGCAGTGTCTTCATTGGTGCACAAATGAAGGCATCCAGGAGTGTTGCATCTGGATCATACTTCTCCCAAGGAAATTTATGACTCACTTTTACGTGAGATCGACGGATACAAGAGTTTGGATAAAAAGGTGGAGGTTCCATTCTCACAATCACACGATCTGTGGGAAGTTGGAAACCCCATGCAGCAGGAGGATTGGATGATATGGGATCATCCCAGCCTGTAGAGACTATGGTAGATGCCATAGGTCTGTCAATTTGATCTTTGGAAGATGAGCAACCTCAGTAGGTTGCATGAGAGGAGTTAGCATGGGCGTGACCATGTTTTCTGAGGTATGACTGTGGTTTGACATTGACAGAGAGTCGTTTTTCTGGAATTTAGAGTTTGGAGTTTGATTGTGCATGATCTTGGGTAGATATTGAATCAATTTATAGAACTTGGAAAACGGTTGATTTTCCGAGCAGTTCAACTGATTCTTATTTTCCCCACGATCTCCATCATTGCCATGAAGTTCAAAAGTCATTTTTATAGTTAGTTATTGCTCTATTAAGTTCTTTAAGAACCCAATAAATACGGGTTTTTGACTGCATGATCTTTATTAAAGGAACCCAATCGACAGTGGTTCATAAGAGTATTTTTGCTTATGGTTAATTTTAACTCCCGAGTTAAAATTAAAAATATAAAATAAACTAAAGCCAATTGACAAAAGGGCTAAATAAATACAACATCTATTACACAATAATCTCAAAATACAAGAGCTAATATTTAAAAGTTCAGGCATTCACCAACTAAGACTAACATAAACTGTATCGATAGTCTTACATTTTCACAGGATTTTCTCCTGGAAATCTTGAAAATATGTAACAAATGTTTTCCACTTATTTGCCACAACATTGAACCTCCCTTGGTTCCTAATAAAATCATCCTTGGCAAAAGTTATAATGCCTTTAACACTCTGTTCATTTTCAGTAATTTTTGAGAATTCACTATTGATTGCTTCTTTCTGTACCATTAAGGACAATCTCTCTTGTCTAAGCTTATCCAGTCGAGCTAGTAACTCTGCCTCTTCATTGTCCAGTTGCTGCATCCTTATTTTCAGGGAACATATTTCTGATTCCATGGTACTCAGTTTTTGAGAAGTCCCAGTATATTGGTCCATGAGCTTGATTTTGTCCTTCATCTCTTTTTGGCAATAGGCAGCTACACTCAACTCTGTGCTCCAAACAGTACAGTAATCATCTAACATAATCTGTTCCTGCATTGGAAGGAATTTCTGTCCTGCTAGTTGATTAACACAACTGATAAAGGAAGCTGAATGCTTGGTAGCAATTTCAACAAATGGAAGGTCCAGCATCTCAAAGAAATTTTTGAGCTCTTTCTTAGTCTCTTCACTGAGAAAATAGTGAGGATGGGGAATCATCGATTCAGTAAAATCTGACAAAGATTTGTTAAATGACTGAGTTGTGGACCTTATTTTCTCCAGCATCAAGTCCAAATCAGATATGGAAGTCGTGGGAGTCCTTGATAAGTCAGGATTCACTTCATTTACTGGAGATGGAGAACCCATTGGTGGATCTGTGAATTTTAGACTAGAACTTGGACTTGGACTTGGGTTAAAAACCTGATTGGTTTCCAACGATGGAAGGGTAACCTCGATATTTGTGCCTTGTGTATCTTCAGAAGTGATTGATAAAGGCTGATATACTATAAGCCTGCGTTTTGGGTTGTTCTCAGGACCAACTATGACAGGGTTTTCAATGACAGGTTCCACCTGATCCTTTAATGGTGATACTACCAGTTTTTGATCTGAAGTTTTGGGATTTAGACAACCAGTTTGAATTTGCGTATCCAATACTGTTTTGCCATGATCCTGACTTGATTGCTCAATGGTGGTCTCCAACAGTGGTTGAGCAGATGACTTCACAGTCGATTCTTGGAAAAATCCAGAAACATCAGTTGATTGCTCAGTCTGTTTAACCTCAAATGGAGGGATGTGAAGTGATTGCTTCGAAGGAATCACTGTGAGGACTTGAGGTACTGTTCTCAAAGGACTTGGAGCAAGGATCACTTCTATCTCTTCCTCAAAGTTCTCAGTTGCTTTAACAGAAGGAATCTCTACAGGTTTTAGAGGAGAAGTGTTAATAGTTTTCTGTTCAGCACTTGTTGCCCGGGTCTTTGTCTTATGCAAATCTGTTGAAGACCCTTTATCCTTGTGGGCTTCTTCTTCTTCATCTGTTTCCTTCCCTAGAACCAGTTTTCTCCTAGTTTTCTGAAAGGAGAGTTAGTTAATTAATATATATATATATGATCAAGAAATGAAAGACTTAGTATAAGACCAATATAGAGAAAACTTACTCTCTGAAAGGTCTGTGTTGGTTTTTGAGCTTCCATGGCTTCTCCAATTTCCATTTTTATGGCCATGAGTTCTTCCTTTTGAGTTGTTGATTCATGACTTTTGATTAATTTTGATACATCAGGAAGGCTTGAAACCCTTTTGGTTTTCTTTGCTTCTACTAAAAGGGGCTCTTTACCCTTTTTTGTAACAGGAATTTTGGGAGGAGTAGGTGCCTTTGGAGGCATTGGAACTGTAATAAAAGTTTTTTGTATTAGCATATGGTAAGACAAAAGAAATAAGACCAAAATTACTTAAACATCGACAAACCTGAAAGTGCAGGTTTGCTCATTGGATAATCTGCATCTAATCTGAACAGACAATTATCCAAATCCCTTGTAAAGATGGTTGGCTTGACTGCCTCCCACCAATCAGTGAAAGCCTTGATGCATGAAGGTTGTGAAGTATATGGACAAAAGAGGAAGCTTGCCTTTTCATTCTGGATGACAGTTACTAACTCCTTTATTATTCCAGTTTCAGTGACATTTGGTCTGGTCTGCATTATATCCTTAATCCTAGGATGAGTGTATGGTATGGGAATACCTTGGACCAACCCAAATTGTCTTGCACATTGACTTGGAATATATATTTCAAAGTTACAGTTGGAAAATCTGTTAGTAGTTGGTGAAAATCCCACAGAAATAAATCTTGGTATCAAGATATTGGCCCAAAACTCATTCAACTCAGCTACAGGGACAGTTGCATTGACAAAGGGTTTTAGGTTCTTGGAAGAATTGAATTCACAGTTTTTGAAAGGTAAATAGAAAGGACCATCCCCAAGTGCAGGTTCAAGAAAAATTTTGAGATACCTCCTGAAGGATACATCTTCATCCTTGGCCCTAAAATCTGGATTGTAGGCCATGAAGTGTTCAGCATAGCTTTGACATTTACTCCTCCTTTTCAGATAATATATCATGGACCTTGTGGTTGGAAAATAGGCATATAACCATGCTTGAAAAATCCAAAAGGGGCCACCACAACTGTTGGTAATTTTGTTACTCCCTCCGTCCCAAAAAGTTGGGTCCTTATTCCTTTTTTGGCAGTCCCAAAACTTATTGTCCCTTTACAGATTTATATGCCAAATTTTTGTGAACTTCCTATTTTGCCCTTTTCTTTTCTTTGAGGTGACAACTGTTTTTTTTTTTTCGTCTGTTTTGGTAAAGAAAGTACACAAAAGTCAGAAGAAGTCAATGATTTGCCCAAACAAATGTTTTGGAAAGGAGGTGGAGACCGTGGAGTAATTACCAGTGGAATCTGGTGATTGCTTTACTTATATAGAGTGAATAAAGAATTCTCTAGAAAGAATTCAAATGGAAAAGGTAACCACAGATTTGTTTTTGGTAGGAATTTTAAGCGCCAGATTTGAATTGGCCCCAAAATTGAACCAATTCTTTTTTACCGCCTAAATTTAAGGAGAAGATTTGTTCACTGTTTTGGATGGTGGGAAAGATAATGTGAGAAGACTTCTGACGTGAACAAATCTTCAAACAAATTTGGCACCTAATATTCAAAAGATAAAAGTATAAAATAATAGCAAGGGTAATTTTGGAAAAAAAAATATGCACAACATAATAATTATTGTACTAATAAAAAGTTGGAATCCCGAAGATGGTCCAACTTTATGGGACGGAGGGAGTATTAACAAAAGTATACAACCCCTTATATAGGGTGCCTTAACACAAAAGGTGTTAAGGCCAATTTGGTGCCTTGAGCTAAGCAAATAGCTAAACGTATGTACTCTTTGGTAATTTTCAGACCAGCCACGCAAAGCATTTGCTTGCACAAAAGATACAAATAAAAGGCTATTCTCTCATGAAAATCTAGTTCACCAGTTTTCTGACAATACTTGGCAATAAAATTCTGATAGGGCCAATAAAAACCACCCTCAGAGAAGGGTTCACTTTCATAGGGTTCATGATCTAGTGCAGCATTTACTTCCTCACCAACACATGAAAGACCAGTGAGATGCATGATATCTAAAACAGTAATAGAAATTGGTCTAGTGGGGTGTATCATTGCATTAGCTGACTTTGACCAGAAACAAGCAGCAGCTGCAACCAAATTAAGGTTAAAATCAAAGGTCATGGTGGATAGGTCAATTATTTCACTTAAGCCCAGTTTCTCCCATTGGAGATACATGAAGGGGCTCATCCTATTTACCCAATTTATCCATGTTGGACAAGTGGAGGGCCAGGAGCGAATATGTGCTCTTGCAATCCATCCATGTCTGTCGAGACCAGGAAAAGCAAGGAGTAAAGGTTCCTCGACATTACATGGATAATATGTCAGAAGTTCTTCAGGAGCAGTGGGATAATAGGTAGGCCCAAGTAGAAAGACAGAAGGATCACCAGTAATAGGATTAAAAATTTTGCGTAGCTGATTTTCTGCCTCTCTAAGACATTGAGGGTATCGTGGCAAACCTGATGAGACTTTGGATGTAGAAGTGGTTTCCTTCTGTGTAGCCTTACGTTTGCGAGGGGAAGGTTCAGAAACGGCTTTTCTTTTGGATCCCATGGTTGCACAGGAAACTGGTTCAACAGAAAAGTTGAAAGCAGGGGAATTTCAGAGAAGTGTGAAAATAAACTGTGCCCTAACCTTTTTATAGTGAAGGGTTATAAGCGATTACTGCCCGTGTGTTTTGTCGCGTGCCTTGGGGATTATTTATTCGAGTTAAATGTTTTAACTCAATTAAATAAGGGGGGCATTGTTTGCTCCATATCTGTGATTTTTCTTTAAACCGTCGATCTGGTTGATACGTGGCATTAATCAAGAAAGGATATATAAAAAGGCCCTTTTACATGCCTAAATTAAATGAATTTGAGTTATAATGCCCAGTCGATTGAAGATAAACAGTTGCCCAAGGGTATTTTAGAAATTAGTTAGTTATTTAACACTTGGCTGTCAATTACGTTATTTGTGACAGGTTTTTACCGTCGATTTCGGGACAAATGGCAAGAAGGGGAGATTTCCAGCTGGTCCACGTTCATGGGTGCAATTGGCAACGTGAAGAATCGAAAGTTCGTGACTGGATTAGCAGTTAACAACATGAAAGACAAAAGGAAGTCTTTGAACTGTTCTACGTAACCGCAACAAGGGACTATTGGAGGGAAATTCAAATGTAAAAGTAGCAAGAATGGTGAGAAGCCTATTTAAATGAGGATTAACTTCAATTTGGGAACACAACAACATGCTTTTATCTTTTCTTTACTAGGAATAGAATTAACTATTAAGAACTTGTACTCTGTCGATTAGGCCATACCCTGTCGATTCTGTACTGCTACTTGAAGTTTAATAAAAGTCCCTTTTGTTAATCTTCAAATTCCATCCCTATTAACTCCACTTTTCTACGTTTGCTTCCAAAGAAGTCTTGAAATACGGCAAGGAACCAAACATCCGCCTCATATTCCAGCATCCACATTCATTGCATCTGTCGATTTACTTCCTTGTGTACGAAATTTGGTAACAATGGTCCATTTTTTTTTCCGCAATTTGAAGCTCCATTTTTTTTGTCAATATCTCGATTTTAAGCAGAGAGAGAGAGAGAGAGGGAGAGAGAGAGGGAGAGAGAAATTGCTTGTTAACAGTTACTCGGTGAATCTGGTGGGATGTGGAGAGGTACTGTAGCTGGAGCAACTTTGTTGAGGCCTCTATTGAGGCTGTTGCAGTGAATTTTGAGGACAAATCTCTGTAAAATAAAGAGATTCCCCATTTAGAGAGCCTTGTTGTGCTTGCCCTTAATATTGAATAGTTGCCCTAAAGAACTGTTGAAATTATACCCCTTCTGTCAAGAGTTGATAAATGAGCCGAATGAACTAGTAGTGGATTGTTTAAGTTTATAATAAAATCTTAACAAGTGTTAGGGAGCATATATCAAATGAGATTTAATTTTGTCAATCTCGAGAGCGTGATTTTGTTTATTTATCACAAACATTAAAAGCCCATTTAGTAACTTTGTTCAAGGTTGGTTTAAAAACTTAGCTAGTTTTAGAAAGTGTTCAAACTTCGATTTGTTTTATAAAGTACCAAATCGATCTCAAATGGATTTTTAACATGTCGGACACGAGCTCAAATTAGTGTAGCTTGATTTGTTATCAACCTTACTTCTTCATGGCAAATTATACATGATCTATTCAATTGATGCAATCCATTTTTCAGGTACGCACCACCTAAGATATGCTTTTATTAGAGCTCCGAGCTACTTACCATTCGTAGCCCTGAACTAGATTTGCTATGAGATTTAGAAAGTGTTCAAACGGTTAATCTGTATGGTTTTGCGGAACATTTCGCTCGAGTGAAATTGGTTTAGCTGGACATTTTGCATGAGTGAAACTGGTCGGAACAACATGCCTATAAATACGAATCAGTTAGGGTTTGAAGGGGTAAACGCATCACAGCAACCCTATATGCATTTTGGAGCGTAGAAATGCCCTAGAGGTTTCTTTGCTTTGCATGTTGGAGTACAAAAAAGATCTATGTATCACTGAGTAGTAAATACATCTTCAAGAGGTTTCAATATTGTTGTTTTCTTTTAACCTCTTTAAGAAAATCCTAAGGAGGATTCCTATACAAGTCCCAAGTCTTTCAGTGGATTCCCTGAGGCAAACGGAAGGCTTGTGGATTCAAGGCAGCGGTCAAGTACGGTGTGTGGTGTACATGATTAAACAAGTAGATCTTAGGGTGATTGGTGAGGATTCATGATCGTAGATAAGATTGCTTGTAACTACACATTAATTACAGTGTTTTGGTCTCTTCACTTGATTTTTACCCATTTAGAGGTTTTCCACGAATATCTTGGCGTTTTTTGATTATTTGCTTTCCATTTGTTAATTGGTGAATGTTGATTGTTGGTTTGATTGTCTAAAGAGAACGAAACATAGCAAATCTATTGACCTAGGTGATCTAGGATTTTTTTCATTACACATTTGCAGAGCTTTTCTATGCGACAAGTTTCATTTCCCTTCTTTGGGGCTCTAATCGGATATTTCGAACCACTAAACAAGATTTCCCTACAATTGCATAAATAACCATGATTTTCATGATATTTTATTCTTAATATAATTGTTGTATCTAGCGTGCAATATATATATATATATCTTATAAGGGCTCCCTTACATAAGCGTTATGTAAGGGATTTGTCGTTCGAGATTGAATTTCAATGATCCGAGACCATCCGAACCGTTAGATGTGTTTAAAACATGTTTTGAAGGTCCATCGTGAGGATTCGTAAAAAATAAATACCCGGTAGGGCTTGATCCAATCAGTTTTTGAAACAACGCTATATATAACGTTTTTATCGAAAAATGCTTGGATCAAGCCCTTTCGGGTATTTATTTTTTACGAATCCTCGCGTTAGACCTTAAAAACACATTCTAAACGCATCTAACGGTTCGGATTGTCGAAATTCAATCTCGAACGAAAAATCCCTTACATAAGCTATGTAAGGGAGCCCCTATAGGATCTTTTTTTTTTTGGGCACAACCCCTTTACGTTCGTAGCTTATTTTCCAATTTTTTGGGCTTATTTTATAATTTTTGTGGCTTGTTTTATTTTTAGGTAAATTGTATGCCCCTTATGAGTTTTGTGGCTCATTTTAGAAATTTTTGCAGCTTGATACACGAATTTTGTGTGGTTTATTTTATGAATTTTCATGTGGTTAATTACTTTTACTAATTTTTTTGTGTTGTTTAAGTCATTTTGAGGTTTTAATGAATTTTGTGGTAAAAACAAAATGGCGCAATCTAAAAAGAGACGCTCGAAGTTAGAAATTTTTGTGGCATTAGTCTAGAAATTTTGTTTACAAATCTTTGTATATATAGAACTACACCAATTTTAGGAGTGTTTACCTTATCCTTGTTGCTTACTTTCGAACTAGCATGAAACCCGTGCTATGCACGGGGAAATTAATAATTTTGATATTCAAAATATATCCACAAATAAAATAAATCAATCTATGTACCCCTGATATAGACAAAAGCCATTGGATTTCGCTTGATTATGGTGTTCATCGGTACTTTTACTCTTTCCCCCATAATTTTGTCAGTTTTCTTTTTCTCTCCAACAATCTTTTCCCCCTCCTTTATGTAAATATATGTGAATAGACATTACCCGCTTAAGATTTGGGAGGGAGAATCAGACTGTTTATTATCCTTTTTAAAACTAATACTGTCAATCATGTATTACTATAATTAAAATTACAAAAAAGAATTATGTGATGTCCTAATTCTCAATTATTGTCTTTCCAACCCTCGCTTTCTGTCTCTAAGGTATCAACCCAATGTAAAGCAAAACTCTTTTTTTTTTTTTTATCGGCAATGAAAATTTCATCAACACATAGATAAAATATAAAATTAGTACAATAGGAAAGGAAAAGCATTTAAAAGAGTTTCGAAGAATATCCAAGACTCAACAATATAAAGCAAAACTAACAAAAAATAATAATAAAATTTAGTTCTTCATCCAAAAGCTATTGAATGCTACAATCTCCTTGAGAGTCAGATTGATATGAACGACTTCGCAATCATAAAATGAAAAGATCATATAACTCACTATTCTTCTCTTTGAGAGTCAGAGTGATACGAACGACTTGCAAAGTAACTCTTGTTGATCACATTAAAACCTACAAAAAAAAAGAAGAAGAGTCAAACATAAAAACTCTAGAGCAAAGGAAGCATTTTCAGTATTTTGTTGACATTAATGTAAGAGAAAACGAAGCATTTCAAGTTGTGAGAGGAAATGAAGCATTTTGTTTGACATCAATATTTATTTTTTCATGCAAGAGGAAATGAAGCATTTCAAATTGTAAAATATTGTTCAGTCCTTAAGCATAATAGAACAATATCCATCATTCATCTCATTAAAATGTACCAAAAGATAATAATATGAGATTGCATGAAATTGCACCACTTTGCAGTCATAAAAATGAAAAGATCATATAATTCACTATTCTTCTCTTTGAGAGTCAGATTGATACGAACGATTTGTAAAGTAACTCTTGTTGATCACATTAAAACCTACAGAGGAGAGAGAGAGAGAGAGAGAGAGAGAGAGAGAGAGAGAGATTATAACATAAACTCTAGATCATAAAACTACACAATGAAGAAAAAAAGAGAATAGAAGTAATTAATCTATATTTTCTAAGACTTGAATTGATAGTCTTAACTATTATATATGTTCAAATTAGTTTAAAAATGGAGGGAGCTAGAGAGTGTATTGAGATGATGAAATTGAACACTTTTCCAAGAGAGAGAGAGAGAGAGAGAGATTATAATATAAACTCTAGATCATAAAACTACACAATGAAGAAAATAAGTTAATAGAAGTAATTAATCTACATTTTCTAAGACTTGAATTCATAGTCTTAACTATTATATATGTTCAAATTAGTTTAAAAATGGAGGGAGCTAGAGAGTGTATTGAGATGATGAAATTGAACACTTTTCTAATCATGGAATATATAATTGCTTCACATTTCCTTTTTGCAATCCATAAAGAGATTACTAAAATTATGGTAATTGGAGTGACTAATTAGAGAATTGGCACAGAATTATCTTTAATTCTTTCCGACCGAACTGGTTTTGAGACACTCTTTTCTATTAAAGTAGTAATACGCAATTTTGAAAATTATATATAACTAATTAGAATTCAATAAATAACTTAATCTTTTATTATTGATTTTGAATTATTTGCTAATTTAAAAATTGGTGTCACGTCTCCTCATGAAAAAGTGTCTTGGCAAAATATATAGTATCGACAGATTTTTTCCTATTGAATTGTCAAGATGAGTTGCTTTATTTAACAAAATCATTGGATTTTTTTTTATTTGGTCAGTGTTCATTTCTAAATAAATGTACCAAGTTTGAAATCTTTTTATCTATACAATCTATATAGTTTTTGATATATCCCGTTAAAGACACGGAAAAATAGGAGGAAGAGTAATTGTGTTCATTTCCAAAGTTTTAAAGTAGAAGTCTCTAATTTTAAATGGGGAAGTGCTATTCTTTCCATTTTAAAAAAAAACAGACAATTGGGCTAGAGTCCACTTTTAGTGGGCTAAATAGTCATTAGCCCAGGTTAAATTTTTAAAATGGGCCCAATCCATGCGCGTGAAAATACTGCTGCCATAGGTCCTTCCGTTGACAAAA
>JAXBDA010005327.1:0-24966 GCA_036023075.1 Gaultheria prostrata
TTGAAGGTACCGTAACTTAGCTTTTTACTCCCCGTGGACGATCTCGGTCTTAACCGCTATTCTACGGAGTGGTAGTTAACTCTAAGTTTTATAAATTATATTTTTGGTACGATAAACGACATATCAACACTCCAGACATTGCCATAAGAAGGAACAAAAGAAAGAAACAATCTAGACATAGCATAAACTAATATGAGCGAAAAATTTCCATTGGGAAGAACTATACTGTTATTACCTGCATGACAAAGCTCACCAGAGCATCCAACTTCTCCATTGTCGTAGCCACCTGCGCGTTGTAACTTCCTTCAGCCAGTTCACCAGCTGCTACAGTATCCACTAGAGTATGTTGCAGCTTATCCATTCCCTGTGAAAGAGCATCTTCCGCTTGCTGACATGATTGTGTAAGGTTATCGATTCCGATAAGCTGTCGGTCCGCCAACAGGTCAAGCTGTGGCAAAAGAACCTGTGATGAAGATAGATATATATGATGAAGCATTGGGCTTCTATTTAGCAGCATGGACACCAGAATCTTGGAAGAAGAATCACAAAAAAGCCAGTGGAGACAAAATTCGAGTACAATAAATCCATTAGTATTCTTTTTCTTTTTTTTGGCCATTCAATATACATCAATGGGGGTTAGCGGGGAAGTTAGTGAGTTAGTGTGGGATCTAGAAGCTATCCATAGCCCTAAATCCGCTAGTATTCACACTAGTGAAGTCAGAATAGCTGCTCTAAAATGCACACCTTAGACATACCTAGCTATGCGGAGGACAACATGTCACATCTTTAGGGGCTACTCAATGCACGAGGCTCCCACCGCTATTTTGCGGAAGGGTTGTATGTACACAGCCTGCATACATCAGTGGGGTGTTAGTGGGAGAGTTAGTGAGTTAGTGCAAAGGGGGTCTAGAAGCTATCCATAGCCTTAAATCCGCTAGTATTCACACTAGTGAAGTTAGAATAGCAGCTCTAAAATGCACACCTTAGACATACCTAGCTATGCGAAGGACAACATGTCACATCTTTAGGGGCGACTCAGTGCACGAGGCTCCCACCGCTACAGGGTTTGCGGAAGGGTTGGATGTACACAGCCTTACCGTGCAAGCAGAGCGGCTGGGTCACCCAGGCTCCCACCATTGCAGGGTCTGCAGAAGGGTTGGATGTACGCAGCCTTACCTTGCAAGCAGAGTGGCTGTCTCCAAAACTCGAGCCTGTGACCACCAGATCGCACTGCAGTAACCTTACTATTGCACCCTGGCCGCCCTTCATGTAACATCTTTATAGCACAACTGTTAATTCTTGTTCGGCCGAACAAGCGTTTGTGGGGGTGTTAATCAGTGTATGTCTTCTTATGTGTTTTACGGAATATTACTAGCGGTTGGGGTTTTCTAACGGCCAACTTGAGTTTGCCAAATGATAAAATTCACATTTTTGCTCAAATCAAACAAAATTTTAGCAAATGAGGAAACCATTTGCTAAAATCTTGGTTGATTTTAGCAAATGAGTTGATTTTATCATCTGGCAAACTCACCTATTAAGCTAATCAGTAATGAACCCAGTTCAACCTATTGAATGCCTACATAGTAGAAAATCAGGAAATGGTTGAAATTTTTCAAATGCACCTCATCACAAAATGCAATGGAATAAAACATCGAGGGTTATTCATCCATAATGAACTGAATCTGTTAGAATAGAACAAAAAAAAGATCATCAAAAAAATGACTTCAATAATGGAGTTGTACGTTAACTGAACCATGTATCACCTTTAGAAGCTCGGAAGGACGAAACCCTCCAATCCACAAGAAAAAGCGTTCGGCAGACGTATTAAACATGCCAGAGATTATATAGAAGACGTCAGCTTTTGCAGCAGTTGCCTTCATGCAGAACAGATCAAAATAGTGTTTCATGCTGTCATCAACAAGGACTTTTATCTTTACATCATCTACATAAGAACTCAGAGCAGTCTTTAAGTGACAAGTTTGTTTATTTTGTTCTGCCACCCAATGCCCATACTCTATCTCAAATGCGGCGATACCTGCAAAGGTACTTTAATCTCTAATTGCAGGACACAACTTGAATGGAAAGAAAATGAAAAGTCCATTAAAGTGAACAGAATTGCAGGAAACAAGTGCAGAAACGCGGGCATGGAACCAGATCAACCAACAAACCTGGGTTTACAGCTCTAGAGGAGTATCCCAGAGGACTGTTATCTAATCCACCACTCCCATACAGACCCTGCAGTAAAAATTTAGTACGATCACTAGCTATTCTTGACAAAATCGAGAAGAAAGTTACTTCTTTGATCACCACCAGGGCCAGCCCTGACATTAGGGAGGCAAAAGACGAACTCGAAAAAAGAGGTTCTTAATAGATCATCCACACTTAGATCCAAGTGAAAAAATAAGAAAAATATTACTTTTTGCCAAGAACTGGGACTTGAGCCAGGGACCTATGGATGTATTGAGTTGGCATGCACCGTTGATGCAAGAACTCCACATGCTTTGAATGGAAGTATAATACATACATGTCTTATATGGAAAATAGGACCCTAATTACTACTCATTTTTTAGGGGCCTAAGACGCTGGCCGGCCCTGATCACCACGACAAGAGATAACTAAGATGGGTGGTAAAGAAGGTCACTATTTCCCTTACCTGTTGTCTAGCTTGTTCAAGCTCTTGCTCCAGTGTAATCAATTTCAACCGACTTGTTTCTAATTGCTGAACGTACGCCTATAAAGCAAAATTCAGCCGGCATTCTTTCATTAAGGTCTTGGAAAAGAAACTTAAATGCTGCTGCAATGCATAGGCAACTAGGTTTTTTGAACCACTACCTACCTTTTTCCTCAAACGGCTTTTGCGCGCAGCCTCACGGTTCTGAGCAAGACGCCTAAGTACCTGTAGTTTAGTATTTGAACTGGGTCTAATTAAGCACTTTTAACAAAAATCCAAGACGTGGAGAAAGGCGCATACATATGGAGATCGATAAGTTGCAGACAATGTAAAATGAACAATCAGAGAGATAATCTATACAACTGTTATTGATTGCTTAAATTGGCTGACAAGAGAATACAAGGCTTAAAACTACAATTCATGTTAGCAGAGAAATAAGAAACACATGCATATGGACAGGTTTTGCCCATATGTAGTCCAACTGATACTTGATTATCAGTTGAACTACACACACAAAAAAAAAAATACTTGATTATCGATAAACATACGGGGCCATAGAAGAAAGGCGGAAGTGAATGCACAACGATGCAATATCCCTTTTTACCTTTTCGGGATGTTTAGTCGCTTCTTGATCGAACTGGTTTGAAGGTCCTAGTGATCCTTGTGAAGTAGTATCTTCTGACTAGAGACAACAACAAAGTATAGATGTTTAGCTCATAAGCAGAGAAGCATGGGGCAAACATGGAAAAGACCAAGCAGAGAAAACTCATATAAACAGCACCTGGTTGTTCATTTTTGTGCTCACATCCTCAACCATCAAGGCGGGCGTATTCGGATAGCCACCTATAAAATCTCCCCACATGTTCATCTGGTGGACCGGTTCGTATAGACCCATCCTTCTTAAGCTGACAAACTGTGCTGTTGGGGAGTTCATGCTCTTTCAACTGTTAATGGATGCAACTCAATGAGCTGTCAAAAGCATTACAAAATTCTAAGCCGCGGTGACAAATTCCTACTAAAGCTGAAGAAAAAATGGACAATTATGCAGGAAAATTACTTCAAACACAGATGCTTGGACACAGATTCATAAACAAATCTGTCAGAAACCCGTTCGATGTGTGTGAACCCACGTGCATCAAATGGTTCCAGACACATCTTTGTAAAACTGCCTCAAGTATTGAGGAATGAAAAAAGAATGGACGAGATTGTAGAATAGAGAAAAGAATGGCCTTGTCAGGAAGTTTTGGACGGTTTGTTTGAAGCTTTCTAAAAAATAACTTGATATAGATCTAAGATGACTTCAAATTCAAAGAGAATCTGGCAGTTATTTCTGCTCAGCCAAACAGAGTACCTTGGAATTCAGTTTCGAGGAACTTTTCCCGCTCACTTTCCCTCTCCCCAAACACGAAACAGAAACTCTAGCTTCTTCGGAAGTCTTGCTCCCATCCGCATCGATTGAAGAAGCTGAATCGAAACACGAACACGAATACGAACACGACTCCTTTCTGTGAAAATCCTATGCGCGCAAAGCAAAACTAGAAATAATTGGAGTACTAATATATTACCCGAATGCAGTCCTATAAACTAATATATCTATATGCATACATACAGTTCCTCATTCATATTATGTACATAGTTACTAGTAATTTATATCTATGGAATGCATCCTGTCCGGTATGCCATCTCCGACTTCTTTTTTTTTTTTTACGTACTTCAATGATCAGAGTCGTTTATGTTGCAGGTCTCGTCAAATAACAACCACGTAAAACCTCACATTCATCGTTAGTGGAGAAGGCGTGGGACCCATCACAAACTAATCTCATTATTACTAAAAAAAAAGATGTATTGATTTCCAGAGGCCCCTCGCATTTTTCACCAATCAGAATGAGGGTAACGTTCACTCTCATTTAGCAAGGGTAAACAAAACCGCACTCTATATTACTGTTACATAATCGAAGCACATTTATCTTAATAAAAATGAGTTCAATAAGTGTGGTCGCAACTTATTATTTGAAGAAATCTAAAGGGATTGGCAAAGTGATCTTACCTTGCGACTTAAGGGTTTGCTCTCACTTCATGTCTCCGATTCGGTCTCTTTGCCATCAAACTCTTGGAGCCACTTGGATCCAGGGCCCCTGAATTAGTACGTGCAAACTGGCCTGGACATCCAATTATAAAAAAAAATTATTATTATTTGGAGAGACCTTTTGTGTGTCGTGTATGGATTTGATACGGAATCACCACCAATCAATTTGGATTTTCATATGAATCTTCTCTTCGTCGACGAGCACTATAACATGAATGAGTTCGATTTATTGGATGAACCCGAAATTGGTTTTTTGGTTTATTAGTCTTGTTTTTATTCAAAAAAAAATTGCATTTGTTAGTTTTCTGTCAAATTTTTGTGGTTTATTTATTCCTTTCGACGAGACGAATCTAAAAAGTATAAAATTATGGTCAAAAATAAAAGTTTAGTGAATAAAGCAAAAAATAAGTGGATTATTGGACTAATTTTGGCTTTATTCAAAAAATAATTAATTTTCACCATAATTTCATACTTTTTAGATTCCTCTCGTCGAGACGAACCAATAAATCACAAAAATTCGATGCAAAACTAACAAATGCAAAAAAAAAATTAAATAAGGACAAAACGAATAAACCAAAAAACCAAAATTGATTTTTTTGCCAAAGGAGAGTCATAGATTTCATATTTCCATACTAATTAGGCTGAGTTTCTAGTATGATATTTTCGATATTCTTAAACTACAAATTATATCAAATTAATAAATCAATTCTCATTACACACATTAATTAACCTATCAACTCGTAATTTAAAATTATCAAAAAATACCGTAGTGAAAACTCAGCCTACTATGTGCTCCCGACTATAAAGTATCATCACTATAGATTACACATTTTTTGGCTTTAGTTTCATATCCAAATATGCGGAGAAAAAGAGCCTGAGGCTCCACGTGGTAGTAAAGGGCAGACGATAAGTTTTCCGTTGTCATGCACCCACCGTCAATCAACTACTCGTAGGCCTACAATTTCTCCTTGAATATGCGCACCAGGTCACATCCTCTGCTCTCTTGACCTGCGCACCCCGAGGCCCTTAACGTTCACCACCACCGTTCATCGCCAAATTCGGAGACTGATGACGGGCGATGCAACGTTGGCCGGATCGGTGCGCGGCCGACGGAAGAGCGAGAGGCGGCGGTTGAGGCTTATGGCGGGAAGCGGAAGCCACGCGCTGGAGTTTGGCGTGGGAGGGGGACTTTTTTGTACAGTCGTTGATTTTCGCGGGACGTGGAGCGGCGGAGGTCTTAAAGTTATGTTTGGATCAGATTTTGTACTATACCTTTGACAAAAGGCAAAAAAAATCAGTAACTTATTTTTTGGTTTATTTATTTTGTCTTTATTTAAAAAAAAATTACATTTATTAGTTTTGCGTCAATTTTTTGTGGTTTATTGGTTCATTTCGACGAGACGAATCTAACAAGTATGAAATTATAGTGAAAATTAATTATTTTTTGAATAAAATCAAAATTAATCCAATAAACCACGTATTTTTGGATTTATTAAAAAAAAATAGTTTTGATTATAATTTTATACTTTTTAGATTCGTCTCGTCGATAGGAACCACTAAACCATAAAAATTTGATGTAAAACTAACATTTGCGGAAAAAAATTGAATAAAGACAGAACGAATAAACCAAAAAATCAGTTTAAGTTTGTTGACAAAATGAATACTCCGTTTGGATTTTTTTTTTCTGTGTTTATTTAATTTTTTTGCGCATTTGTTATTTTTCTCTTAAATGTTTTGTAAAATACTCCCTCCGTCCCAATTTGTTTGTCAATTATTCCATTTTCTGTTACACCTTAAATTGCTTATATCTTTCAATTTATAATGTTTTTCACCGTTTTAAAAACTTTGTATAATAGAATTAATCGCGTACTATCAAACAAGATCCATATTACATATATTTAGAGATTAATATTAAAAGATATAAGCAATCGAAAACTGACACGATTATCAAAAATTGACAAACAAAATGGACGGAGGGAGTATTATTTTGTTCCGACAGGAGGAATTTAAAAAATAAAAACTTATGCTCATAACTAAATTTTTCTTTATTTAAAAAAATTCAATTCTGAGCATAATTTTTAACCACTTAGATTCCTCTCGTTGAGACAAACCAATAATTCAAAAAAAATTGACACAAAACAGAAAAATGTGAATTTTCTTTTTTGGAATAAGGACAAAAAAAATCTGGAGCAATTATTTTGCCAAAATACCCAATAGTTATATTAGGAATAGCTTTTTCACGAGACTTTTTTTAGAGCAAATTAGAACACATCCAAATACGCGCACATCTATTTTTGTGTCTCTCTCACAAGTGATGATAGACCATCACTTATGAGAGAGAACATAGAAATAGATAAAAATTTTGATGTGTTCCTAGCATTATTTTTTTTTTTTATGTAGGTCTGGTGTTTTTTTGAAAAAGTGTTCGCCAAAAAATGACAAAGGGCGATGCACTGATGTTTTGTCATATCTTGGCACAAGTCAAAACTTCCAACCACTCCACCCATCTCGGGGTTCTACGTGAATGATTTGAGTCCTTCGTTTTATTTAATATTAATATATTTTATATAAGAGACATGTTGAAAAATAAGTTCAATCGGATAAGGACTTAATAATCTCATTCGATATTTCTCTCCCCGATCCTGTCAAAGACAAGTCATCAACGTTGGGACTAGGAGATTCACAAGACATTTCTCTCTCGTGGCATGCAACCAAGTGGTTGTCAAGTTTCAAACACAAAATGCTAGCAATTGAGTTTACAGCTCAATTCTGTTGCCACTTGAATTACCCATCGGGATTGACGAATCATGCTATAATAATCGCAAGATGGACTCCATAAAAAGAGCAGAACATGCACTCTGTTTTGCCCCAACTCCATTACTTGTCCGTCCCGGGTCTGTATCCATAATTGGTGTTGCGCACTGTACAGTTTGACTTGCTATGGTATTCATGATGGAAAATCGAATATGAATATCGAACTGGACAATATCTAAGAATTACGGAGACAGCATATCCGGTCTTCAATTAACATATATATCAAATATATATTCTCAAGAGTATACAACACCATCGAAAGTTTATTATCAATTCCAATCACTATTAGTCACATTTCTCATGAAGTCATATTTTTCTACTATTAGTCCGATTAAACAAACGGATCAATCTATACGGTGCTATTAACTTCTTTTGGGTCAGTCCGTGTGGAGCTCTACTCTAACTTTAATTGGGCTCCCAGCAAGTAGGCAGTTGGATTGGGCCACTAGAATTAGTCGTGGAGTGCATAAGATCGTCCAGACTAGGGGTGCCCAGCGGATCATCCGATCCGCCCAACACGAACCGCCCGTGAATCCACCAAATGTATATTATGGACGGTTGCAGTTCGAGAAATACTTGTCTGGCAGTTGTGGGTAGGGGTGGGCGTCGGATCGTGTTGTGTCGTGTCGAATCGGGTTCGTGTCGAAATGACCTGCTTTACTAATCATGTCGAAAAACTGAACCCTAACCCGACCTGCTAATATTCGTGTCGTGTTCGGGTTGACACGATTAACTTGTAAACAACCTATTTAGACAAATTTGACCCGAACCCAACACGAATTGACACGATTAATTCGTGTCATTCTCAAGTTATGCGGGTTAATTCAGGTTAATTCTCGAGTCATGCGGGTTAATTCATGTCATTCTCGGGTTACTGTGTCGACACAAATAGACGAACAGGTTAATTCGTGTTATTCTCGAGTTATGCGGGTTGAACCCGAACCTAACTTATTTACTAATCATGTTCTCGAGTCGTGTCATATACGTGTTTCGTGTCAGAAATACTCAACACTAACCCGCTAACTTCGTGTCGTGTTCGGGTCGTGTTATCGTGTCGTGTTATAAATTCTCACCCCTAGCTGTGGGTACGGTTCCGTTCGAGTTCGATCCGCTCATTTCGCCCAATAATCATTCTTTAATTTGTCAAATCCGCCCGATCCGCTTGATCCGTAACCAAACCGATCAGCAACCGCATCACTCACGGACGGTTGTGGATCTTTAAAACGATAATCCACTGTGAGGGGTTCGGGTTGAGACCCGAACCGTGAACACCCCTAGTCCGGACATACACCTGAGTTATAAAAGGAAAAAACAAACAGGCCAACCAAAAGGTATATAGGTTGTGAGGTGTTTTTAAAACATGAGCTTCACTTTCTAAAATTAGTATTGAGTTGCACATAGGGATGCATGAAGAGGAATTTAAATCTTGTCCACCATTTCCAAGCTTATCCAAATACTAGGTGACTAGATCTCCATTAGCAAGTTATTGGAAGCATAAAACTCATATATTTTTACCAGTTGTTCTTTAATTAATGTTGTCTACCATTTTTAAAAACTCCCAACTTGCTTTATAGCTTGCTATATCTATTATGGTGCTTGTGCAAATATGGAGTATACTATTGTCCATAGCAATTTGGTTGGATATAGGAGAAAGCTACGGTACACCGTACATATAGGGTGTACCACAGAATATTAGTACTCCCTCCGTCCCTTTTTAAATGATCCGCTTGGGAAACATGTATTTTGTGGACGTTAAAAAAAGCACATCCGTAGAACTTTTTAAATTTTTTTTACACCGAATTAAAGTACTCAATGAGCACTTTAATTTGGCATAAAAAAAATTTAAAAATTATATAGACAAATATGTTTTTTAGGGGTTTGAAATTGCACGTATTCCCGTATGGATCACTTAAAAGGGAACGGAGGGAGTACGTATTATTTTGCTGGATGTTACATTTAAATTTGGTGTATGTTACGCCTGTTGTTCTTGGTTAGTTATGAAAGGGTTGTACCTTGGAAGTATATAGTACGAGTAGTTATGAAAGGGTTGTACCGTGATTTATAGACAAATATGTTTCTTGGTTAGTTTTGGAGAACGATACGCATTTTTTGTGGGGCCTGTAAAAAGCCTTTTTTTTTTTTGTATGTAGTACGCATATTTGTTGGCTTATTCATTACATAATTTTATGGTATCAGTTACGGTTTTTTGTTGTTGTTGAAGTTACGAGTATGAGTTTGCGATACGCTCCAAAATGGTTACGCAATTTTTTGGTTAGTTGCGCCTTTTTTCTCTATTAGTTAAGAATGTTTTTAGTGTGAATTATGAATTTTGTTAATAATCATACCAAAATTTTAGGTGGTATATACCGTAGGATTCTCTGTCCTTTTAAAGTCGAAATTGTTTGGTCATTTCAAACTTAGTTGCACAACAAATATTAATAGGAAAAACATATGAAAAAGATATTGTCGGCCAACATTATATCATTTGAGAATGAATTGGACAAAAAAAAAAATTTAAGAACTAGGAGTACTTTGTAACATTCTAGTAATGAATGGCACAAAAAAAGTTTCAACCAAATCAATTCTTGCCTTGTCCAAAACTAAGTTTTAGTACCTCTTGTTGAGAACCAAATCTTAGAATTCAGTAATGACACGCATAAATTAGACAATAATAGAAAGAAAGAAAGAAAACGCAAAACCCTATATGCCGGAACTAGGGTTTACCTCAACTCCAACGATACGAACGCTGGATGACTTGTTTCTTATTGAACTCGACAGATCCGATTACTATTCCCTACAAACTTTGCTCGACAGTAGCTCACAATCTTCTGTTGTATTCCCTTAGACCTAGCTCACGTAGCCAAGCGTGGACTCCTATGTGGTCTTCCTGTTCTCTCTCTCATAGCCTCCCTTCACTATTGACCCTAAAAATGATCTCACTCTTTAATGAATCAAAGTTAACAAAATGTACATATCTATTAATTATCTTTAGATTAAGAGTATAAGGTTCGAATTGTCTTATAATGTCAGTATTAAGATAGTAATTTCTTTAAGAGGGTAATGTTCAATACACACAAAGTGCACTAGCACGGAGTATGAACTTGAATAGACCTACTAAAATATTATGCTACAATTCGATTGATTGCGTATCAATTTCCATTTGAGACTATGAACCAAAATTTATAATTCACAAGATCCGATGATCCAATCTTTCGTGTGTAAATCGCACTGGATCATTTACTGTGTAGAATAAAAGACACACATACACAATGCACAATAATACTCCCTCCGTCCCAATTTTATAGTCTCTCGTTCCATCCTAACCAGATAAAAAATCGATTATGTCTTTCAATCGGTAATACATTTTATATGCAATATCGATCTTATTTGATAGATCATAATTTAATCTAATAAACAAAGTTCCCTACAATATTGTAGATTATAAGATATAACATTTTGAAGAGTGGCACGAACTCCCAAAAGGGACTATAAAATTGGGACAGAGTGAGTATTATGCAAACAATTGCCCATAAATAATGAATTAAATATTAATCAATTACGTAAAAACATGGCTTTTAGTATAAATTTCTAACAATCTCTCACGTGGACTCAAAGGTATGATGCCATATCTCACTATCATTCCCTCTACGGGACTATCAGTTTCTGAATCTGTACTCATAATGTGGAGAGTAATATTGAGGAGAAATGCTTACCCCAAGATTCGAACTCGCGACCTTTGCCCCTTACTCGCTCGAGCTTATCAACAAGGCTTGTGTTTCACAATGCACAATGAAAAATATTTATATTATACGGTAGAATTTAATTAAAAAATTAGACTTTTACCGGCATTTTCATAAAGACGCCGGTAAAAGTACTTTTGACAAAAACACTGGTAATGTTTTAGCGGGAAATTTGACTTTTGCCGGCATTATTTTAAACAAACGCCGGTAAAAGTTACTCCTTTTTTCCGGCATTTCTTGAACCGCAGGTAATAGTGGCTTTTTCAGGCATTAATTAAAACGCCGGGAATAAAAAAGCCAGGAATGCCCCATTTTGGCGTAGTGTGAGCATAAGTTTCATAACAGTCCAATGCTCTTACCCTGGATAAGACTGAAATATGTTAACCATGCCAATGGCAAAGCAAATATCCTGTCTAATACACAGCACACACATGAGGCTTCCATTTTTTTTAAAAAAAATTTGGTTTAAAATTATATACGAAATAATTTTATTTTCTATTCAGAAAAATGGCATCATTCAATGAAATGACAAAATTGTGGGACAGAAGAATACAATAGCAAGCTTAACAATGAGTTTCATCTTGAGTGGCAACCCAGTGGTAGACATGATCACGTACTCACATGCATTTAATTGGGTTCGTGACTTTTGGTAAGGAAAAAAACTTATCAATATATGAATTTCCAATGAAAGACATAGCTAAAACCATACAAGATGCTCTTAATCACTTTGAACACAAAAAAAACATAAATACAACATGGTAAAAAAAAAACGTGGGCTGAGTGTCATCACCATGACAGGTTTTTGTTATGCAACCTGGCAGCTGAAGTTTCGAAGCTGTCTTTTTTGTAGAATATTGAAGGTTACGCGCCAGAATGTCCAGCGAACTCACTTAATAGCTAAGCGCGCTCTGACCACTTTTGTTCATCACCCAGACACCGGTGATGGAATTGCTTCTTAGCCCTCTACTTAGTGTTCTTGTCTTTGTTGTTTTATTCTGGATGATCTGTTTCTTATTTGGACTTATTGTACTGCTTTGATGTTTTAATGATAATTCTTCTTATTTCTGAAAAAAAAAAACGTGGTAAAAAAGAAAAAGAGGAGCGCAGGATCAAATTCCGGCATATATGTCATTTTCTTAATCGTGATGGAATTTTTTACTATTTGTATATTGTATTTTGGATTATTGTAGCATTATTGTATTTTAGGATGGCTACGTGATGATTTCCCAATAGAATTTGGTTAACAAAGTCATGATCATAATCATTAACAATTTGTGCATCTTGTCATTCCCTACCACTTTTGAGTAGACTCTCTCTCTCTCTCTCTCTCTCTCTCTCATGGGTGTCACGTGTCCATGCCGAGCACGATCTCGGCCATCCAAAAGTGTTCTGGACGACCCAGATTGATTCTCTTTCTCTCCTCTCATCCGACCACTCTCTCTCCTCTTTTTCTCTCTCCTCTTCCGGACCGTCAGATCGCGCATTGGACGGCTGAGATTACCGAGCGGGTACCACGTGGCCAATACCCACCCGGCACTGAAAAATTTCTCCTCTCTCATGGGGTGTAGATTCATACCAAAGAACATAATCTTTTACTTTTTATCCATGCATTTTGTGATGCCTGAAGATAGCATCATATACTTTTGCATCAAAAACCCTAAAGTTGAAATCTCATACATGGCCTTTTTGACTCTTTTGTTTAGGATGAGTGATGCTTTCTTTTAGTATCTTTTTTTGGTTCCCCAGGAAAATATCTTTCTCGTCCACGTTCATGGTATAGGCAGGGTGTGGATTAATTACCACGAGACATTTAAACTTGATCGCATAATTGATGTAGGAAAGCGTATAGAAAAAAATGAACAAGTCGATCACGAATTAGAATTTAGAGAAACTCTCTAAAGACTCAATTTTTATTAATTATTCATCAACCGTTTAGCCCGAGGGTTTACATCATCAATACTCCGTGTATAGGCTATCGAAACCCTAGGAAATAACCAAAAGAGGCAACACTTGCCGACTAAGCATAAATAAAGAAAATTATGAAATTACCAAAAATGGAAAGATTTGAGTTCAAAATATTAACCATATTGGCATCACTAACCCTAACATGTTCTATGGGGACAGAACACCACAATGGCATTCTTTGGCCTCTGGAAGATCTACCATTTTTATTTTATAATCGGATGTCTGAGCTAACTTGACAAATGACAAATAACAATTGTATCCAAGGGAAATTACCCCTAAGTTGTCGAGGGATTGGACTCTCGTCAATATTTGTGTTACTCAAGCTCACACTCTCTCTCTCTTCTACTTCGTCCATCATTGTCAGTACGTGTGGTTCTTGTGGAATGCTCATTTTGAACCCATCTTCTAGGGACAGGGGGAGGCTGGTGTGCAGCTTGTGCACAATAGCTGTTGTGCAGAATTCGGACTGTCTATTACTTAGATTGATGGCCCAGATTCCAAATAAACTATTCGCGCGAATAGTTAACTACTTGCGTGAATAGTTGTTTTCAATCCGAACCGTTGAAAACATTTGTGGACGGCTATGATGTTGCACAGCAGCCTCCCCGCGTCCACCTTCTAGGGGTGAGGGATGGAACGCTCTGTTTGGAACTACCCTAATTCTTCACACAACTTTATATTAAGAATATTTTATGTTCAAACCAGTCCCGGATACACAACTATGTAAAAAAAAAATTAAAAAAAGAGCTATTGTGTGCATTCATCGTGAATGTTGTTCTAATTCGAGGTTAAATGCGGACAATAAGTACTTTCAGAAAATACAACTTCACATAATTAACGAAATTTAAGAGGGGGCCTGTAATGAGTTTGCTCATTACACCCGTGAAGTGAATAATCACAGTCATTGGTTCGGCAATCAACAGTTCAAATTAAATGAAATTATCCTACATATAAATTGGTCCGGACCGGTGATTGCTGAACCGACGATCGTAGGGCTTATCTAAATGCATCCACTCTTAAGTCACCTAAGCTTATTATTCTAATGTAGGGCTTATCCATTAGAGAAAAGACAATATAGGATAAGGTTAATTAAATACAATTGTTTTTAATTAATTAGGCCCGAATGCAAATGATAAGTGTAAAGTTACAACAATAGTGGGTGGGCCCCTTCAATGGTTGGTCTATTCCTTAGTGATTTTCCTTTTCTTATTCTCTGTTTGGATAAAGAGAAAGATGCGTCACGCAAGTAGCATATTATTTTTTTCCACTCTCTTTTTTCCCCATTTTGTGATGTTCTATCAACTCATTAAGTGCATTCCAAAGTGGGTTGCCACTAAGAGTGGCTAATGTGTCATCAAAAAAAATTTGGATAACTCATGATGTCCGGATCAGTTTTCTTACGTATTGATCAAAAATTTTGGATATTAATCTCACCGTTTTATTAGTAGTGAACGGTTAAGCTGAGAAAAAGTTTCTTATGAACTGATCCACAATTGTAACTAACACTTTTGAAGTTTCGAACTTGGGGTGTTCGAAATGACATTGATACCGAAATCGTGAGAATTTGAGATTCTCCGCCGTGCTGTGAAAGCTTTTTTGGGTGCATTTTAAAGTTAAGTGCCTTTAGCAGCTTATATTTTCAACTTTTAAATTCTGGAAGAGGAAGTTCGTTAATTGTGTTTCCAACTGATCAAAACAAGTGTGAATTTGAAGCCTCTAATTGTTTGAAATTTGGATTAAAAAAAAAAAGAAGTAAATTTCAGAGAGTTTTCATCGCAAAAGGTAACTTAGGGGTTGTTTCCCATTTGCTAAAAAATCTTTGATTTAAAGATTTTAGCAAATTCCATTTGCTAAAGATGGCATCCACATTTGTTAAAAAAAATTATTTTATGGTTTCCTCGTTTGTTGATTTTAGCAAATATTGATTTTATCAAATGGGGAACTCACCTTAGTGCGGAAGTTAGTTAGTGAATTGAACAACCAAAAAGGTTCAGTGTTTCTCCATAAACTCGAACCCCAGACATCTCCCATGACAGGCAAGAGGTACAACCAGATGGGTTATAAACCAATCTTACCAAAAAGACTTAACTTGGTTAGTTGTTGAGCAATTACTACAAAGTAAAATACGGTGGAAATGTGAAAGGAATTCAAAAGGCAATACTACTCCTAGTAGATAATAAGAAATGATGTTTGCAGCCCAATGACATCAAAATTGGGCCTAAACTATTTGTGAAATTTGGACTATGTATCCGATAGCTTTTGGGGCCCAAGACATGGTTGGAGCCGAAATTCAGCCCTGACATAGAGTTGTGTATGGAATGGAATGGGCTGGACCTGACTGAACTATGTATTCATGAGTCCATTTTCGCTTAATAATCTTATTTTTTGTCATTATTTTTTTGTGTCGATTTTTTCGTAAATATCTATCTCTGTGTGCTATATACGTAAGTCTGTTTTGGTTCAGTTTTGCCTCACTAAAGAGGACTTCCAAATAATAAACATATATAGCTACCTAACTAAGGAGGAGTGTACTTTAATGGACTACATATATATGTTTATTCTCTCTCTCTCTCTATCTCCTTGGTCCCACAAAATTTCCCCTCTCCTCCCTTCTCTCTCCTCTTTCTCTCTCTTTAAGTCTTTCCCTAAATTTAGGTAGTGACTTAGGACACTTTAGGGAGTGAGGGGTGTCACTTAGGAGTTTAGGGAGTCAATTTTTGTGCACTGGAGAGCATTTTTTGAGTTTTTCTTAGTTAGTTATGTAGGACACTTTGAGGGTACTCTTTTTGGTAGTGCACTAGAGATGCCCTTAAAACTCTTGTATGTCAAACATCAACACCACGAATTTAATTTTGTTCACCCTCCCTCTTATTGGTTGAAATGGTGTAGGTCCTACTAAAAAGTGAGGTCATCTCACCAAAAAGTGATGTCATCCTTGCCAAAAATATACTGCAGGGGCGGGACCTACTAAAAAGTGAGGTCATCTCACCAAAAAGTGATGTCATCCTTGCCAAAAATATACTGCAGGGGCGGGACCTACACCATTTCAACCAATCCGAGGGAGGGTGAACAAAATTGCACTCACCACATCACATGATCAAAAGACATTAAATTGTGGAGTTGTCTAATAATATGTTCTGAAAATTATCTTTAGCTGTTCAATTTTTTTTGAAATAAATGTGTTTGATTATGTGATTATTGTTGTCCGATTGATTTTTTTTTTTTTTAATCATCAAAAAGAAATTTTATGAACTTATAACATGTTCTTACCTTAAGATTTTAATCATTACACTAAAATATCACTTTATTTATAAGTATTTGCTTTTATTGTGCTTTTAGATTAACAATTTATTTTATGTTTCTTCCGATGCCGGACGGGTAAACCCGTCCCCTGATCGGGGCGAGAACGGGGTACCCAAAAAATACCCGGTCGGGGTCAGGTCCATGTGACAATTTTTGGATTGGGGTATGCCAAAACCTGCCCTACCCCACCCCGCCCCATTGTCATTCCTACTTTGGGCATCCCCAACAGGCTCAGTAAATTTTTCTCTAAAAAAGTAATGAACAGTGCATATTTTTCATTTTACCAACTCACGTCTCTTTCAAAACTCTAATAATTCATCTCTTTACACATCCTTTATTATAATCTATGTTTTTGATTTTTTTATTTAAAAGTAATGTCATTCATTGTCCTTTTATTCGGTTATTATGATGGACCAACAGGTCATGAGGGAGTTGCTGGGTAGTGTAGAGAGAGAGAGAGAGAGACGAAAATATGATTTATTAATGGGAAAGGGTGTGAACAGTCATTCCTCAAATGGGGTGGATTTTGGAGAGTCACTGTACACTTCACCCACCCTATTGTATTTTGCCAACCCATTTGTGGAGGCTCTTGGAGCTCAAATTTGATGCTTGACTGGGTATAATAGAGAGAGGAGGAGATTTAAGGAGTCTATTGTGCTTGCTCTACGCATGGGGTAGTGCCCCAAAATGGTTGCCAGTGTTCCGTGCATTAAAAATGTATATTTGATGTTTTGTGGTTTGGCATTTGTTAGCCTGAAAACTTGCATTATTATTTACTTGTCATACTACGGTATTCAATTCATTACTTTTTTATTCTTATCATTTCTGTTGAGATTTTACAGTGATTTAGATTATTCCCATGTTGTAACCTATGTATATCGTAATTCCCATTGCCTCCAAGTATATTGTGTGGATACTTTTTAGTGATTGCAGTTGGTGTTGTTATCGTTCAATCAATTTGGATTAATGAAGATTGTACTAAACTGTATTTGATTTGGTGGGGCCAAAAGGAGGGACGGAGTTAGAAATTTCAGGATTTGGAGGGATATTTTCGTACCCAAAACAAGCAAATCCCCCTGATTTGCTAACGACAGGGGGGGAGGCCGTCGTTACCTACTCCGGGTACGCCCGGATGTCTACTCCCAACAGTGAAAAATTTCTTCCAAATCCGGGTGCGTGTTTTGGCATCCCAAACGCCGGTTTGACAGGGGATCAGGATTACAAATCCGGCCGCGAGGCAAATTCGGGTGTAAATTCGGTCGCGAAACAGGGCCTAAATGGGAGAATATAACTAAAATAGGGAGCTCTAGTCCACATCAAAACCCCAACAGATTCAATAAACACCTCTCTAAAATACTCTGATGAACAGTAGCTCCCTATATACCCCATGTTTAGGGAGCCATTATTCACTCCCTACCCATTTTTTAATCTTTTTTTATTTTTCTTTCTCTCTTCTCTCTCCTCTTTATGTGTGTGTGTGTGTGTGTATTATATGTATTAGTTTATATTATTTAATTACTTTAGAGAGAGTAATAGAGAGGATTGTTGGAGTGTTGAAAGAGATGTGAGTAAGTAAAACACTGTTCACCAATCTTTATAGGGAGGGTTTGTGTTCTCATTGTTTGGGATGTCATTTGATTGCACGTAAAGCTCTGCAAGTACAGTATTTGTTTAAATTATTGCTTCCGCTTCTCAAATTTATTTTTTTATTTTTTTTGGACCACGCTTCTCAAATTTGGATGTTCAATATTTTAGAAAAATTTACGAATCATGAGTTAATGAGAGGCTAATTTAGAATCATTGGACAGTCATAGAATCTTGTCCTCATGGTTTGGCTAGTGACACATGTGCCACCGCCAGGTCCCAAAAAAAAATTCTGGGAAAACACATAAACAATGTTAGTTCACATGATACGTATTTTAGGGGTGTGTCATTAACTCGACCTTTTTTGTTTTTTGGCATTTTAACTTTTTTATGTGAAAGCTCGAAATACTCGTAGGTTTTTTGTGATTTTTTATGTGATGTATTGTGAGGGGATAACCTGTTTTGAAAAGCTTAATAAATTGGCTTTTGGCTTTTTGAGTTAGTGGAATGGGGCCTTATTTTTTATATTAGGTACGATGATGGATGATTAACTTATAAAGATGTGTATTTTGTAGGGCATTACTCAAATGTAGTTAACCTTAGAACACGTCTACTCTTCTTTTGAGTATCTAGTTGTTAAATATGTTGATGGATGATTAATCTTAAACATGGATGACGTTAACTTTTTTTTATATTACGTATATTGAAATATTTAGGTGTCACCTCTAAATTGAAATCCTGACTCGTCCAAGAATATAAGTCAAGCATTCATCAAATATATTGGGTAATTCTGATCACATCAAACGTATGGATTTTGAGCATGTTTGGGAGACAACTTATCCCATTTTCAACTTCTCTTTTTTGGATTTTGAGTGTTTGGCCACCTCCCCCCAAAACAACTTCTTGCAAAATGAGTTTCCATTTTGAGCTTTCCAAGCCAAAAACAGGTATGGACCTCCTTTTCACATTCTCCACTTGCAAAATGCATTTTGTACATTTCTTCCAAACATTCCTCCCAAATTCAAAACACATTCTGACCATAATCAAAAAAGCCAAAAAGTTCAAAAATAAAAAACTGAAAAGTAGGCTCCCAAACACCTCATTTGTGTCTTAATACGGCTTAGTAGTTTAACAAGTCAAAGAATCACAAAATATATTATTAAGAGAGGTCGGGGGTAAAGAGATGTTGACATATAAATAAACATTCCTCTTTTAATTTTCTTTGTTTTTCAAAATGTTCTACACATGAACCAAATCAGGAACCGGATCCTCTGTCCCCTTTCCGTGCCCCCCTCCACTACCCCCCAATTTTAGCCATCGATTTCGGCAACCAACTGTCCGAATTGCACTCGGCAATGGACGGCGCAGATCAGGAGTGCCGGCATGAAATCCAGACCGTTGGTTGCCGAAATCGACAGCTGAGAGATGGGGGCAGAGGAGGGGGGCACGGAAACGGGTAGAGAATCTTCGAACACTAAATCATTAGCATTTATTATCTAAACTAGCCCTCGGATACTTCAGGTTGTGGTGGGCTAAACACAAAGTATTTGAATTCCTAAAATAGTGGAAAATAGGTGAGGATATTATGTGGCGATGCTTAAGGACCAAAGACAGCGAATAATAGAAAATGCTAAGTATCCAGAAAAATTACCAAGAAAAGACTCCAGAATTCGAAATTAATGGCTCAAATTCACTCTCAAATGAATGTGAGCCACTGATTTTGAATTCTGGGCACTTTTCTAAGTAATTTTTCTGTGTATGTAGCTGTGCTGCCGAATAATCTCTCTAAATTTAAATACCGGATGGGTTGGGTCAATAGATTTTTCTATTGAAAAGTCAAAAGACTCGTTCTGCAATTGCTTTCAATTTTATTTATACAACTTGTTAACCCATTTTTTATTTAACCACGGATCAAAGCATCAAACTAACCATTGTTTAATAAAATCCACTTTAAACTTAAGGTGGTTCGTTACGTAACCAGGGTTGGTATCAAGCCGCACATAACTTCTTTTTTTTTTTTTTTTTCTGTCATTCGATATACATCAGTGGGGGGTTAGCAGGGAGTTAGAGCATCACCAATGGTATAATTAAAATTGAATACTCAAAAGTTGCCACATCACCTTTTGAGTATTCATTTAATGAGTTTATAAAGTTAACAATGTAGAGCTCTACAATGGTTCATTTTTTTCCATAATCAAAAAAGAAGGGACCCACTGCCATCTGTACTCATTTTTTTACAACTAAATCAAAACTGGCTTTTTACCACTTCACATGTACAACTGTTCTGAAAAAACCACTTCCATAATCAAGTTTTGTTTGAAGTATTACAGTTTCCAACGTCCTCCTTGATTGACCAAACTACTACTACAATTCATGAGATTCTAACCTTATAGGAGAGTAATCTGACAAAACCAATAGAACCCATATTTTAAGGGTTTGGTAATCAATCAGATGTGTAATCTAGTAGAAATTGAACTTAGGGCTTATCCTCTTCAGAAATTCATATAGTAAGGAATTAAAAACAAAAGAAAGAGGAAACGACAAATTTACCAGACACTGATAGTTGTGCGTAGTTGTGTATGCAACCCACAACCTGAAAAACTTCTCATACCTTTTCGAAATTGTAGTCGACATGATCAGAACCAAAGGAGCGCCGTCGCCGTCGAACTGGAGTTGGGAAGAGAGAGGATGAGAGAAACTCTGTTTGTGCAAAGAGAGGAGAGAGAAGGAGAGACACTGTTTATGGGAAGAGAAAAGGCGCGTTGCAAGTAAAACCCACTCTTTCCCCTGACCAATTAAAAGGAGCGTGAAGGACAATCGGGAGTAACGTGACTTCAATTAACTTTTGTATGTGGGGTCCAGAGAATTTGAGTATTGTGAAAATATTGGTACTTTTGAGTATCCAAATACCAAAATTTGAGTATTTATAAAAATGTTGCTAACTTTGGTTATTCCATTGTGAGCCTCTTTTTGTATATCAAAATACTCATCTTTGAGTATTTTTGCTTTTGAGTATACCACTAATAATGCTCTTAGTGATTTAATCGAGAGGGGGTCTAGTAACTATCCATAGCCCTAAATCCCAAGCGCCTCTGCCGAGGCTCGAACCCTAATCACCCTTACGGAAGAACTAGAATTAACCGCTATGTTACAAGCCATTGGTTAAGCCGCACATAACTCATGAGAAAATATATCTTAGCAATAGTGATTAATCGAGTCTCCATCCTGTATTATTTACTCAGTACAACTCAACTTTCTAACTGGGCATGTGTCACACATATATATGATTTTAAATATTCTCCTATTTTTCCTATCTTTAAAATTAGTTTTAATTATTTATGAAGAATAGTTTGTGATGGTTTATACTTTTTTATTACTTTTTAAAAAGAAAAAGAATAAGTAAATTGGAATATCTCAAAATACAATAAGTGATGGATTTGGTACCTTTATTCGATCAATCTGATTTTTACCATTAATAATATATATCTCGAATTAATGTCTCTAAAATAAACGGCTAAGACTATAAAAGAATCAGAATCTCATGCTATTAGTATGTTATGCCCATCATGAGTAGAATTACCTAATACTCCCTCTGTCCCTTTTAAATGATAGATTTGAGAAATATGTATTTTTGTGGCCGTTAAAATGCACTTCCGTAGTATGTTTTTAAATTTTTTTTGCACCAAATTAAAGCTCAATGAGCACTTTAATCTCGTATAAAAAATTAAAAATTTATATAAAGAAATACTTCTATGTTTTTTAGGAGTTCCAAATTGCATGTATTCCGATAGTGATCACTTAAAAATGGACGGAGGAAGTAATAATAAATAAATAATCTGAATTAAGAAATTGCCCAAGGATTTTTTTTATTTTTTTTGTACTTCGGATATGTAAATGTTTTATTGCCCAAGTTATTACCTCAATTAACCAAGGGCTTGTAACCTAGAAGTTATCTTCTGGTCTTCCACAAGGGAGGCTAGGATTGGAGCCTCGGCAGAGGCGTTTGGGTTTTAGGGCTATGGATAGCTTCTAGACTCCCTATCGATTAACTCATTAACTCCCCCGCTAACCCCCATGTATATTGAATGGCAAAAAAAAAAAAAAAGTTATTACCTCAATTTGTAGTAAGGATTTTTCTAGTCTCCGCCCATAGGGCTGACGCTAAGAGAGAACTTTTTCGGTTCCCAATGTCAAGTTCAATCCCTCAAAGGCAACAATAACGAGTTTTACACCCCTGCACATTTGGTCCTTCTTTTAGCTTGTCAAATGTTGTCTCTCACTTGCTTAATGACGATTTCACCCTTTACACCGTTTGTTTTGCAACCACGCCTAGACTAAAATATGTAAAAAGGAAAATTCAAACAATGTTAAAAAAGTGTACTAAAATATGTGAAAAATGTACAGAAATAAGGCCAAGAAATAAATCTTATCTAAGGCCAAGAAATAAAAACATATCCCCTCTGTCCTAAATTTCTTATCTACTTTTACTATTTACGACACCTCAAAAAATTATTTATATTTTCAGATGTATGATATTATATATTTAATATGAATCTTGTTTGATAGTGCTTGATATGCTGATATCCACTTTTACTAATTGAAAATCAACACTAACAATTAATGTAGAAGATATCCAAGTAAGTCTGAGGATTCAATAATATTTCCAATTCAACGTTCTTAGTTAGCATGAATTTTAGTGATGGAATAATTCCATCCCCAGATTAGTCAACTTTTGTCTCTCTAGCTATAACAACGAAAAGAAGATCTTATTTGTAAGAAGTAGTTTTGCTGGTTGGTTAATTGGTCACATTTTCTTCATGATTTCTTTCGTGCTTTCCTGGGTCTTCGAGATCCGTTCAACGATCTCTCTTTCTTGAAGGGATATCTACATATGCAATGGATAGATTCCTGTAAGCGCGACATAGTTGCTATTTGCTTATCTCACTTTCTAACGAAAGAAACCGCATGATTGAAAAATTAAAAGTCCATCATTAGTATTTCGTAAGAATAAGTTTGACAAAGTGATTTTGCTTTGTGAGTTAGGGGTTTGCTCCCACATAAGATCTCAGATTCAATTTCCCTGTCAACAAACTCTTGGGGCCGCTGGGGATTATGTCAGATCTCAGATTCAATAAGGCCTTACGTATTTTTTCGATACCCAATTGAATTAATTACTTAAATGGGGCTATAGAATCTTTTTTTTGATCGGCAAATGGGGTAATGACTAATCATGCTTTACAAACGGAAAAACCTATGGGTACAGAAGAACATGTCCATAAAATGTACAGAGAGCTCTCAGGGACCCACTTTGGGTCCCACACAAGTGATCCGAACCGTTCATTATTCTTAGAATATTTTTCCGAGGGGCCTCACAAAATTTCAGCTCAATCTAACGGTTGGAAATGGCTGAATCAAATTCCCACTATTTCAACGAAAAAATGTTTAGGTTGAAACGGTCGGAATTGGATTTAGCAATTTCCAACCGATAGATTGAGCTGATTTTTTGTGGGGCCCTTCGGAAAAATGTTCTAAGAATAATGAACGGTTTGGATTACTTGCGTGGGCCCAAAAGTGGATCCCCGAGCGTGCTCTGTACGTGTTCTGTGTGTTTGGGTTTGTATGTGTAGCAAGGTCCTTTACAAACCATGGAAGTGTTCCAGCATTTAGAGCAAGAGCAGCAGCTTGGGCAAAAATTTTGCTAAAAATGCTGGTGAACAGTGCACATTTAACTCACATGTCTTTCAACACTCCAACAATACCATCTGTTTTACCTAACCTCTATTAAAGTATTATTTTCCTTTTAAAAAATATTACAATATACTCGTATACACGTATGTATATATCTACTGCCATCCCCGTGGCACCGCCATTACCCCCAAACCACCATTGAAGGGTTATGAAGCTCCAATTTGAGGGGTTTTATAGCAAAGTTCAGTGGATTCGAAAGTCTGAAATCGCCCAAAGTTAGATCAGAACTTGCGAGTCGTTGAAGGTTCAAACCAGACGTCGTGGATTCAAAATATGAAATCTTCAAACCAGATTGTAATTTGTAATCTAATATGAAGTCAGACCCTAAATTCTTTGATCTGAGAGAATTCAATCTGAGAAAAGAGGGCTAAAACCCATGAGAGAGAGAGAGAGAGGAAATGATGAACCAGAGAAAGGCAGAGACGGAGAGAGAGAGAGAGGTGGAATGAAAAAATTAATAAAATATGAGATTCCTTGTGAATAGTGGTTAGAGGTATTTAGCAAAGTTCTGTAGATGGAGGGAGAATACCAAAGCATTTAGGGAGGCTGCTGGAGGCTGTTTTCTTGATTTTGGGTAGCTAAAATGGCTTAAATGCACATTTACCAAACATGTTGCACTTGCTCTTAGTTTTGTTATTTGATGAAGGGTGTTACTGTCTTTTGGGTGTAATCACTTGATATCACATCAGCTGGCGATCGAAGGATATCAATAGTAGGAGTAATAAAGAACAAAATAAATAAATAAATCCACGGTTGTTTCTTCGGGCAGCACCAAACCCACAGGAGAAAATTTTGGGTGCAAATTGGGTATAGGCCACGTGGTGCCCTTGCACCACATCCGAACCGTCCATTCAATGCATGGACGACTCGGATTAAAGGAGGAGAGAGAGTGTGCTAAAGGGAGGAGAGAGGGTGTTCGGATCCGAGCCGTCGGTTGCATTGGATGGATAGCTGCCTATACTCAATTTGCACCCAAAATTTTCTCAACCCACATACTCAGATAGTAGTATTTCTCTTAACAAAGACGCTGCCCGAACTGCCCCTAACTCTCTGTG
>JAXBDA010005328.1:0-24942 GCA_036023075.1 Gaultheria prostrata
GGGGGGGGGGTGTTGAAATGGGAAAATACAGTAATATCGAAATAGTCAATTACTATTACCATTAAGATCACAAAACAAATATTTATTACCATTAAAGTCAATCACTCTTTTTAATTACCATTAAGGTCAATCACTCTTTCTTTGGGTTTATGTTTATGGTGCACTTTCCTATATAGGGTTTTAGTGGTTTAGATATTTTCATAGGGTACCCGAGGATTTTAGACACTTTGATATGGTACCCTAGGATTTATAGTGTACCCTAGAATTTAGTTTTAGGCACTTTCAAAGGATACCCTAGGGTTTAGGTTTAGGTTTAAGATGCACTTTCTTATTATATGGTTTTTATGGTTTAGGCACTTTCATAGGGTACCCTAGGGTTTTAGGTACTTTCATAGGGTACCCTGGGGTTTAGGTTTACACACTTTCATTGGGTACCGTAGGATTTAGGTTTAGGGTGCACTCTACCATTATAGGGTTTTAGTGGTTTAGACACTTTCATAGGATATCCTGGGTTTTAGACACTTTCATAGGGTACCCTATAAATCGAGAGAGAGAGAGAGAGAGAGAGAGAGAGTTTTTCCCGTGGACTTGGTGCTGCTTTGGACTTGGTGCTAAATGGACTGTGCTGTGCATGCCCCTCTGAAAGAGGAGCTACACGTGCTTTCCCCTTGAATTTCCCGGTATTTGTCCTTGATACATATATGATATATGTGAGATCAAATATCAAACTTCAGTAAAATGATATGGGGGTAGCTATTACTGTAAGCAAATGACGTTGAAGGTCGGTTTAGTCAGGCATAAGTAATCGCATGAATAAAAGAAGAATATGGGGTTCTTGGTCTGGGTCTCCACCATTCCACCATTGATTGCGAGCGGCGACTTCCAACAGCTCTGGCGGACCCGAAGAGGATGATCAAAGACGTCCGATGACGCATGCAAGGCGGCGATTTCAATGTCCTGTACATTTCTTCTTCTTTTTTTCCTGTATGTTTTTGGTTTTTTCTTGTATTTTTACGGTATTTTTGTTGATTTGTTTGTATTAGTTGGCGTTTAATGCAATTTTCTCTCTATTTCTCCCAAGAAAAAAAGAGAGAAGAATATGGATCCCTGATATTACACTAGTAGTAGCACAAGTATAGGCAATCCAGAATTATAGGCAACTAACTTGATGCAGCAAATCTCTTATATCAACTGAGCATTTTCTCTGATTTCAAATGAAACCATCGTTCAAAATTAGCAATTGACAGCGACATCAAATAGGTGACAGCAGCTGTAGCAGCAGCACGATATGGACCGGTACTTGAACCGGAATGGATATGACCGGTACTGATCGGTATTTGAACCGGAACGGAACTAGGAGGTTAGGGTACCAGTTTTAGGCAAAAACGGTATGTACCGGCCTATACGGGATGCAAAACCTTGGGCCTAACCGGTTAAATACCCGGACATTGTACGAATTGAAAACCCATCCAAACAAAACCAATGTAATCACCCATTCACCTAAATTAACCAACCAAGTCTAAAACAAATTAAACATCGGCCACAGCACGCTATTTCTTGGCTTCATAGATCAGAAGAGACACGAATAAGGGCCAGGGAAGACAGAAAAATTGGATGAATACCACAACCGGGCATCAATGTCATTTCAGTGCTTTTCTGTTCAAACAGAGAACCAAAGTGACGAATAACCAGATGGAATCTTAACACTATACATTTGCTTTTCGATAACTCATTATCCAGCCCAATGAACCGACTAATTTGAGAGACCAACTTCACTATCCATTAACGTGAGCTCATTCACAGCTGGGCCAATACTCCTTATGGTCTCCAACATGAGAATTGATAGGACGCACGTGGCAGTTGAATATTCGCATGATGCAGCCGTAGAAAGTCAGATACCAAACACATCTTAGTTGAACCACCACCGAACGAAAGTCAGATACCGAACACATCTTAGTCTGATCTTCCATCTCGTCCACCTCTTTTTTCTTTTTTACATCCGTGTATCTCCATTGAAACTGGATGTGCCACAATCTGAATCCATAGAAAAGAGAAAGGAAACCTTAACTAAAACTTATATCCCCAAACCTCAATGAAATCGACCGAATATGAACATAACTTGACACAGCCAAACTTTTTTTTGGTCACTCGATACAAGATGACATATATATATGATAAGAATTACATGGAAAAGACACTGCATCAACTTTGTAAGAGGTCACAATAATTAACCATGCCAAATAATTAAACTAACTCCAGAAATAATTCCATATAGTGAGAGAGAAGAAATCGATACTTGTATTAGACGTTTGCCCCCTTTATCTCTGACCTGGGAATTTACAAGGCACCAGAGCTACTTAGGTGTGTAACCAAGCAAAACTTGAAAATACATGTTAGTAGCCTTTTGATCACGAAACAAACAGAAGTACATTTTTTTTGCTTAAATACTAGTCTTTTTTTATTTTTTTATTGTAGGAGAAAAGAACTTCAGCTGGATATCCTTATTACATAAGTTGGATTTTAAAATAATGTTACAGAACAAGAATAGAGAAACCTCGAACTGTAGAACTAAAACAACAACAGAAGAGAGAAACAAAGACTAGGGAAAGCCCAGACATGACACAAGACATTGTAATATCTGCCACCAAAACGAAACTTTCTGAAGAAAAATTCTTTGTAGCATGAACCTCTTCACAGTAGCCCAAAACAAGTCCTTCACATTCTCCATGAGCGAAAGATTAACACCCCACGGAACAGTTAAATCTGGAGGAACCCATTTGAAAAAGTCACCGCCATCATAAACCAATCCCAATATCGGCCATCCTCCATGAAACCATCAGCAAGACCTTCTGCATTTGAACACATTTTGAAATTGTTTAAGCGACCAAACCAAATTCTAACAACTCATTGCTTGAACCAACTAGTCTCATTTACAACCTATTTCAATTTCACATAAAAAGTGAAGGCACATATAAAGACAACAAGAAGAGAGATAAATAAAGAAAGACAGAGGACAAAGTGTAGTAAATCACTACAATAAGTGTGAAATGAAGATAACAAGTTGAGCTCTCAACGCTATGCATGAGGGATATAAAGGTACGTTTACTGGATCCAGTCACCAAAATAAAATACAAAACATGTCTTTGGGGGAAAGAGGGAATGAATAGCAATGCCAACAATACAAAATGGTCCGAAAGTGTAATATTAATAGGAATTCTGCATATGATATAGACATTTTTTAAGAATCACAAATTTTACGAAGCTAATCTATGGGTCAATCAAGGGAGGGGTAAAGAGGACCGTAAGAATCATAAGTCCCGAAAGGGGGAAGATAACAAGTTGAGACTTTGATATTTCATCCCCGATATAAGGAGAACAATCATACTGGGGACAATTATGGACAAGTATCCTCAGATAGTTTAACCCCACTAAAAGGACGGTGCTGGTTTAATCTCACTATTTCTTTTCTTTGAGGTGTAAGCAAAGCATCGAAAAACTGATCAAGTATTGACTACTAAGAATTATATTACTTGAATGACACCTAAGAAATTCCGTAATCTCAATTGCACGCAAGTTTGGTTACAATAGATAAGAGTAGCATACGACACTTAAACAATAAGTGAAGTTAACTTTCAAATTATGGAAACATTGGGCAAGTATGAGATACATGCCCAAGGAGAATCCAAAAAATATCCAAGTTGTATGATTGTATCAGTAACCTGTTGATACGGATCTGAATTCTGAACCCCATCAAAAATTACTTCTGCTTCATAGGTCATACTCCAACTATTTTAAGTGGGCACAAGCACCATGTAAATAATCAAGACTTTAATATAGCCTTAACATTCATCACTAACGAATGCTCAATATTTTGCTGTTCAAAAAAAAAAAAAAAAAAATGCTCAATATACTCAAACTAGCAAATCTATTCAAGTATCAATGAGGGTATATGCATGTGCAACCTCAAAAAATCTTATCGTATAGAAGCTCTTACCTGTGGGGCTGCAATTCATCATCAACAAAAGTAGGCATAGAGTTTCATCACCTTCCAATCCTAATTTCATGATTAGGAGAGACAAGGCTCTCCACAAAGGTGCCCCAAAATTTAAATTTAGTCGGAAGGCCATGAACTACCATATCCCTTAGTGTTTCTCTTTTCGGATTGTACAAAACCAATTTCTCTTCCCGCAGTCCAGTTAGTCTTTTTCCTTCAGTTTTCACTAAAAATTCGTCTATCACCAACGAACACAACACTTCCACACTATACAACCCAGGCAATCCACACATATCAATACTAAATTTGGTCCAGGAATTTCCTACCCTGTACTCCTTCATCATCCAAACCTCAACTAGGCGAGATCTCAGGCAACCCCCGCCATCAATCAAACAGAGACAACCCCCAAGAACTGCAAGGGAAATATTTGGAATCTTGCGTCCATGAAACAAAGCAGGCAGTGGCACTTCCTTGAAAATCTCATCCGACCAATTGAAAGCAACAATCACAAAGGTACCAGTCGGTTCAGTCCTACTCCAACAAAGGCAATGGAGACACCCATTAAAGAAAACCCCACCACCAGTCGAGACGAGCATATACGGGAAATCTTGAATTCTCCTCCAAGCATCAGTATTCAGCGAATAGACAGCCACAATACTAACATAACTATCACAATAAGATTCATAAGTCCAATCATCACCACAGCCGTAGATCATCAGAACCTTGTAATCATCATTAGAAGAATCGTAACCGACGCCGTTAAAGGACAAGAATGCCCCCCTAACCGGATTGATGGCAAAAGGGAGTGTAGGCAGTTTCTTACATTCTCTAGTGGATGGATTCAACAAGAAGAAGATGGAATCACTATCATTTCTCGAAAATATACGGAAATTATCTAGACGCGAAACGAGAAGCAAACCATCGCAAGTGCTCCATACCTTGACCGAATTGTGCACCGCGTGTTGTTTCACCATAGGAAAATCAAGCTTCGTGGCTGTCGGATTTACGTCGGCGAAATCTACGGAGTAGAGATTGTCAGAAATGATAAGGTTATTGTGACGGCGATTTTGAACGGTGGTTGTGATGATGATCTTCTGGTCGAGATACTTAGGGTTTTGGGTCTTGGTTCGATTGAGGTGGGTTTTGGCGAAATGGGGGTCTGAGATTAGGGAATTCCACGAGGGAGAAACACATTTGAATCGGCAAAGGGATTTGACGGGTAATCGAGAGAGTATGTCGGTCATGATCTCCTGGGGAAGGGTTCCGCCTTTGAACATGGCCGCCGCCGCCTTGGGATTTTCAGTGGTAAAGAAACGGCGAAACGTAGAGATGTGTTCGCGGAGGGCGGGGGTGAGCGGTGGAGCTAGGGGGTCAGTTAACTCTGCTGCGCAGTTGAGAGGTGACCCTAATTTAAATTCTTTTATGTCTTTTTCCCTCTAATCATTGTCTCTATTGTCAATCATTACTTCATATTTTTAATCATTTCTCGTTCTATCTTTTTCCAATCATTATTCATTTATTTCTATTCATTACCCCTATTTCTCTCAAAACCAAAACCCAAAATCGAACAAGGCCCCAATAACAGCTCCTTTGGCTGGTAAGATGAGAAAAGAAAAGAAAGGGGTATAATCTCATTTATTAGTGAAAAAAAAAAGGGTTGGTAGCGGATCTGTTGTCCCAAACTCCATGTCCCAAGTCTGTGTCATGTGCATTCGAGTCATTCTTTCGAACAATTGAGGGCTTAGATTCCATATCACTCCAAACAAATCTGAGTCATTCATGTTCATCTGCGAATACAAGCCCTCGATTGCTCAGATGAATGACTCGAATGAACGGGACAGGGAGTTGGGACAGGATTTTCGGGACAGCAGATCCACTTCCTTGGTTTCTAACCATGTCATCCAAATATCCAGAGGCGGATGCAGGATTTGAGTAAAGTAGGGGCCAAATCAAGTGTGTTTTCATATTCATAGGAAAAAATATTTTGTAACTATTTATTGCTACTTGCGAGGTTTGAAGAAGAAAATATATTGTGTGCATATGCGTAGCCACCGTTTAACTTTATAAAAGCAACCTAAAAAATGATTGATAACATAAAATTTTAGAAGTTTTTACCCCACACAAATAGAAGTTTGAAGAATTTTTTTTCACTCATGGGACTTGCAGGGGCCAATCTCTTAGAATTTTTCTTAATTAACTTGAAAAACTAGTAAATACATGAGGATACTTGAAATTGTGCAGGAGCCAGGGTTCCCCCTTGCACCCCCTTGGTACCACCCCTGCATACCCGTAAGAAGTCAAAGTCACTCCCACCCATTCCGATGACAAAAATCTCTCCGGCAACCAAATTAATGGTTTAAAACTCAATTTTGATAACAGAAGTAGCTTCGCCTTGACGATACGAAGACAACCGTGCAAGTACGATGACGATCCGACGAGGGGGTGGACCGCACTTGTTGCCGAAAGTCGACGACGATCCATTCGTCCTCTCTTTCTCACTAAATCCACGCCACTTTTGGCAAGAAAGGAAATTAGGCTTCTAAGGGGTTCTGCTCTCTCACCTCTTGGATCATCCAAACGTGTGAAAGACTCAATTTTCTCTCCATTTCCTTTCTTCTCCATCGAAATCTCTCAATCCAAAGAGGGTGTAATTGCAGGATTTGCATGGAGTGTCCTTTATCCATTTAGTAATTAGGCAGTGTTGTGGTGTCGCCTTTTCGGAAAGTAATTATGGCGCAAATCGAACTCTACAACATGTGGGGAACTCCTATGCTCATGGCCAAGAGGAGTTGTTATGCTAGTCGATCTTCTCACCCTTTCTCAAATCAACCCAAAGAAAAAGCTCTATCCTACCGACTGAACCGAAAGAGAAGAAATTGGAGACTATTTCCATTTTCGTATATTACTCCATGAAAGTATTTTAAAAGGTGTGCGGGGTGCATCTTGGCTCTACCAGCGTTAATCATCCAAACGTTTTATTTAGTGAACAACAACATACAAATCATCCAGACAGAAAATCAATTTGATCAGGTCGGTAAGCTTGGTAAGCTTCTCATTTCTGTTGATACTAATAATGAATGATTGAAATTTACAATTGTTCATTGTTTTCGAGACAAATCAAATATTTACAGATATCTGTTTTACTTGATTTTAGGCAAGAATGCTCTCCATCATTTGTTGCAAAATAAAGGGTTTGGATAATTAAAATGGATCCCGTGTCTAAAGAAGATGAGGTATTGTTTCGTACCTGAGAATTTAAAAGGCCAACTGTGCTACAGTGTAACAACACATAACTTGATCAGGATCATGACTTCTTAAATTTTTTGGCTTTCTCAAATTTCAAGAATGTTTAAAAACTCTCTCGATGCTTGGAGGAGAATTCAAGATTTCTCATATACGCTCGTCTCGAATGGTGGTGGGGTTTTCTTTAATGGGAGTCTCCATTGCCTTTGTTGGAGTAGGACTGGACCGACTGGTACCTTTGTGATTGTTGCTTTCGATTGGTCAGATGAGATTTTCAAGGAAGTGCCAATGCCTGCTTTGTTCCATTGATGCAAGATTCCGAATCTTTCCCTGGCACTTCTTGGGGGTTGTCTTTGTTTGGTTGATGGCTGGGATTACCTGAGATCTCCCCTTAGTCCCCTTGCTGAGGTTTGGATGATGGAGGAGTATGGGGTAGAAGAGTCTTGGACCAAATTTTGTATTGATATGTGTGGGTTGCGTGGGTTGGATGGCGTGGAAGTGTTGTGTTCTTTGGCAATAGATGAATTTTTAGTGAAAACTGAAGGAAACAGAATAACTGGACTGCTTGAAGAGAAATTGGTTTTGTACAATCCGAAAAGAAAAACATTAAGGGACATGGTAGTTCATGGCCTTCCAACGAAATTTAAATTTTGGGGCACGTTTGTGGAGAGCCTCGTCTCTCATAATCATGAAGTTGGGATTGGAAGGCGATGAAACTCTATGGCTACTTTTGTTGATGACGAATTGCAGACTCATGTGTAAGAGCTTCTATACTTCAAGGTTTTTTTGAGGTTGCACATGCATATTACCTCATTGATACTTGAATAGATTTGGTAGCTTAAACAATTTCAAAATGTGTTCAAGCGCAGATTGTCTTGCTAGCCCCTGGTTCATGGTTTCTTGGAGTTTGGACGATACTGGGATTGGTTTATGATATATGTATATGTCATCTTCTATCGAGTGACTTAATAAAAAGTAAGGCTGTGTTAGAGTTATGTTCATTTTCCGTCGATTTCAGTGAGGTTGGCGGATTTAAGTAGTAGTTAAAGTTTTCCTTTCTCCTATCTATGGATTCAGATTGTGGCACATCCAGTTTCAATGGAGATACAGACGGAGAAAAGAAACAGAAAAAAGAGATGGAAGATCAGAAACTTAAAATACAATTGGTCTAGTTGGCTGATGATTCTCTCATCATTTTCACTATCTCCATAAAATTTGTGCCTTTCATAAGATTCTACCTACATTTTTGCACTTTGGTTCTCTGTTTGAACAGGAAAGCATTGAAATGACATTGATGCCCGGGGCGTATCGGTATCCAATACGGATACAAACTTCATCCGTAAGCACTCATGCTTTATGGATTAGAAACCAACCATTCTAGTCGGCACTAGTCACTTGCGTAAGGTCAAGCGTATGATCTATCGAAGTTCAACATACATCACTAGTCTGCCTCCTTTTTCTTCATGGAATAAAACAACACACAAGCTACACGAGCTGCAGCTACAGTTGCGTTCTCCACCGGCGCTCGGTGCAGCTAAAAGTTTAGAGATGCTGGGAATTTCACAAAAGTACCCGAGTCCTGAAGGCACGCTTCTCATTCATTGCCTCCCAATGACTACTACTCCCAGATGAGGAGAGACGAGGCTCTCGACATAGGTGCCCCCAAATGTAAATACAGGTGGAATGCCACAAACCACCATGTCCATATGTCCTTCGTTTTCTGAATTGTTCACAACTAGTTTCAGTAGTACTATATGATCATTAATCCATTCCCTCACCAAAAGTTCGTTTTCTGCTAACCAGCACAACAAATCCACTCGAGACATCGCAGGCTGGATGGGTAATCAGGTCCATGACCCTCCTACCCCGTACTCCTTTATCATCCAAAATTTAGGTTTACTCCTCCAGGACCTCGACTGTTTAACCAAACAGAGACAATCCGCAACAACTTCCAATTGATGATACACAAGCGACAATGACCGCAAAGCTCTACCGCATGAGCTAGCCACCACTTGCGCAACCGTCAACTCTCAAATGAGAAAAACTATCCATTTTAAATCGTCAACTATCAAAAACTAACTTATTTTGTCTTTGATTCTCTCTGTCATGTAATCATCCATTGTATTTGACGTAATAAAATACACCGTCTTCAATAACTTATCTATTTTAATCGTCTAAGTATTAATGAGAAAAACGAACATATTTGTCTTCGTACTTGCAATTTTTTCATTTGTTATTGAGGTGGATGAAATGTTTCAGCATACCTTTTAGTACACAGATAATAGAGCTCTGAAAAACAGAGCATTTGTACGTAAAATCCGAGTCCTAAAGCTGAAGAGACGGCCAATATGTCCGACAGTGGAGCAATCGGCAATTCCCTCTGGAGAAACCTTCCACCGGAGATCATCACTGACGTACTCTCTCGATTACCGGTGAAATCTCTTTGCCAATTCAAGTGTGTCTCTCCCTCCTGGAATTTCCTAATCTCGTCTCACCATTTTGCCAAAACCCATCTCAATCGAACTAACACCAATAACACTAAACACCTCAATCACAGCATCATTCTCATGTGCAGCGATCACTATCTCTACTCTGTCAAACTCATTGCTGACGTTAAGATTGTCACGAAGCTCAGTTTTCCTTCGCTACAACAATCCGATAACAAATGGGTCAACATATTGAACTCTTGCAATGGTTTGTTTCTGCTTCGGATAAAGGTAATTACAACTTATTGTTGTTGAATCCATCTACCAGACAATGTAAGAAATTGCCCACACTTCCTGCCGTTGATCTGGTTGATGGGTCCTACCAGTATGCATGTGGTGTGGGTTACGATTCATCTAGGGACGATTACAAGGTTGTAATGGTCTCCCAAAAAAATGTAAAATTTAGATTATCTGAGTCTGAATCTTCTGCTGAGAGTGATACTATGATTGTAGCTGTCTATTCATTGAAAACCGATGCCTGGAGGAGAATCCGAGACACCAACTCTATTCCTTGTAGAGAAAGCTTTTGGGTTTTCTCAAATGGGAGTCTCCATGGCATTTGTCTGAGGAACGATTCCAAATTTATTGTTGCTTTCGATTTGTCTGATGAGATTTTCAGGGAAGTGCCGCTTCCTGCTTGACGTCCCACACTGCATCTCGGGTTCGAGTCCCACCCCCCTCCACCATGTAATAGATTAGGAATGACGAATGACAAAAAAAAAAAAAAAGAGTTGGACGGTTGTAATAGTTGACGGTTGGAATAGATGAGCTAATAAACAAAATACACTGGATGGTTATCAGACATGGAGTAAATCGAAGGCAAATAAGCTAGTTTTTCTCATTGGTACTTAAAGGTAACAATAGAATCAAAGATGAGCTAATGAAACCGGTGAATTTTAATTGATTGAATACATAGGATGATTGTGGCATAGAATAAATCAAAGACAAGTTAATTTTTTTCATTTCTAATTTCGCAGTTAAAATATATGAGCTAGAGACGAAGATGATGGTGGATTTTAGTACTAAAATACACAAGGATTTGGGCTCCAGCCACATGGCAACACTGGCAAGAGTAAAAATTGCATGTATATTGGTCGGTTCTTGTAACGTATCGATCTGTATCTGATTTACGAGCCGGTTCACGGCCGATACACCACCGTTACGAGTTATTTAAGCTATTTACAATTTTTTTGGACAAAAAGTAATTTTTTAAATTCTCGACCTCTGCAACCGATTCCTTGATACTATCGAAATTGTTACACACCAACCGGTACCGTTACGCATCGCATCGCGAAACCATTACTTAAACCTTAAATTCTACATCCATGAGAGGAGTTTTCAGGTACATTTGGGTAAGCGATATCTTTTTTTCTATTTTGTAAATTAACCATTTTCACTAACCCAAACAAACGAAAGCATGGGGTATACCCTTACCATAAGAAACAAGGCAACAAGAAATTATTTTGGAAACACTGATTCCAAATTTACAAAGTCGAGCTACAACAAGAATCTCAAAATATTCACTCAAATAATTGTAGTGAACCTACATGGGAGTTTCTTTTGAAGAAACATGTAGAACTAGATTGGCCCCGGAATCGCAACAGACAGTCTAAATTGATTTGTTTCTGTTGAGAAATACAAATTGCATATGGCAGATGAAGAACAAAAAAGAACCCCAGTTTAGTTTACATTCGTAACGAATTATATAAAGATTTATAAGAAAGACACAGATAATGAGATTAACATCACCAGGCTTCTACCTTAACAAGCAAATATCTGATTAGAATTCTTCCTAGTCTCTCTACACGTATTCCGTGGTTCAGTAACAATCCTTGCCCTTCTTCATTTCGCGCGAGTTATGTTGCTTCCCCTTTCATCTCTTTTTCTTCCCAATCATAGTTTTGGTACTCGGTAGGTATAATCAAACTTTCCTCAAGTACTGGCTTCCTCTACGTGGTATTGAAATTCTTGTACGGGAACTGACTGTTAGATTGAATGCCAACCGTATTTCCTCCATAGGGAAACCTTAGTTAGAACTTCACCATTCTTTGTATCACCTAATGTGGCACCAATGTATCATAATCATCAGACAAAAAACCATCTGAAACGACGAACAAAATAGTCCAACAATTTTTCACACCGTATTCTTCATTATCAATACCTCATCATTGCTTTCACTATTGCCTGAACAGTCCAAGCGAGTCATACGAAGGTATTCATTCGAAACTCCCAATCCATACATCATATCTCCGTCATCTCTTCTAGGCTCCGGCAATGGTACCTCGAATTTATCCATGTGTGTATCAAAATAAATAATTTGGTGGGGTGAGAGGAAACGTGGACGACCTAAATCCTTCTTAGAAGCAAACCAGTGAAGATTGCCGTTGAATATGGCCCCGAATTCACTGTAGGCATGCACCAAGTAGAGGAAGCCAATACTTGTCCAACTTTTGCTTCGGAAACTACCAACCACAACAAATTCGCCACTGTAATCTGGATTAATATGGGAAAGCGCTAGAATTGCCTTGCACTCATCATGGGTGGAGTCATGACAAAGCCTTGACCTAACTCTGTAGTTCATGTCACACAATCGGTCATATGCTAGCACTTTTTTGAAGAATTTAGTCAGTGGATTCCACAAGAAGAGTCCTCATTCATACGCATAAGCAATAGCCCATTTCACGATCCCAACAAAAACTGGGAACCCCCGGAACCGTAATGCAACACAATAGAGAAACCTTGAACTACATAACTAAATTTACAATAAAACCAAGAAACAAAGACTAGGTAAAGATCAGACAAAACACAAGACATTAACAGTATTTGATACACTTTCCCTCTTTTCTTTTTGTTGTAGTTGGTTTTTTTTTTTTTTTTGCTAAGCAAGAAATTAATTAAACTTTTGAAAACAAATTACAAAGATTAAAATGGACCAAGAAAGAAAACGCCAAGGACCCAAAAGGAGAAATAACAAGACATAGCATGGATGGTAAGAAACCAACCAAACCACTGAGACAGAAAAACACCAAAGCGACCAAAACTCCTGGATCAAAAGGCAAAGCCGCCATGAGCAAGAAAAGCCCTAGGCGATCCTCCCCCTAAACCAGCCAAGAGCAAGCAAAACCAAAAGAACCAAAACCCAACCAGGGAAGCGAAAACCCCAAAACGCCAAAGCCCTACAAAAACCTCAAAACGCCGAAGCCTCGAGCTTCCACCACCAACGAAGGCTACATCAGAACTCCACTGCAATGGAGGCACCTTCCTGCAAATCAACAAGAACTTTAATTTCCTGTTCAGAAATTTCAACTCCCTACACTTCTAAGAATTTCTTAATATTGTAACTCTCCCTTCCGAAGAATTTTACACCAAACGAAGCATTTATCTCCATACTCTCATGGGCTTCCTTAATTAATATTGCAATCCTTTTACGAATGACACTATTATCTTCCACTTCAGTTGAAAGAGAAGGCCCATCAAAACTACCATTCTTCAAGCCCAAATTAAAAGACTTCGACTTCTTTTTTTGATCCCGGCTAACCGTCCTGGAAAAGATGGCATCTTTCAATGGATTTTGTTGTTGTTGTTGGCACGAAAACATTATTTGACACTTCATGGAATTGAACAACATACGAGCTGTATGAGCTGCAGCTACGCTTGCATTCTCCACCAGCGGTCGGTGTGGCTAAAAGTTTAGAGACGCTTCTCAGTTCTCATTCATTCCCTCCCAATCACTCCTCCCAGAAGAGGAGAGACGAGGCTCTCGACATAGATATCCCTGAACGTAAATTTTTTTGGCATACCAGAAACCACCATGTTCCTACGTACTTCTTTTTTCGAATTGTACACAACCAATTTTTGTCGTGTATGATGATTAGTCCTCACCAAAAATTCGTCTTCTGCTAACCAAGACCACAAAGGCAATCGAGACATCGCAGGATGGATGGGAAATCTGGTCCATGACTTTCCTACCCCGTACTCCTTCATCATCCAAAACTCAGGTTTCTGCCCGGGGGCACTCCCGTCCAATCAACCAAACAGAGACAATCCGCTACAACTTCCAATCGATGAAGGAAAATAGACAATGACCCCAATGAAGCGGGATGTGGCACTTCCCTGAAAATCTCGTCAGACAAATCGAAAGCAACAATCAAAGTGGACCCGTTCGCCATACAAATGCCATGGAGACACCCATTTAGGAGAACCAATAAGCTAAAAATCCAAGGAATATAATGGGTGTCTTGGATTCTCCTCCAGGAATCGGTTTTCAATGAATAGACAAGAACAATCGTAGTATCACTCTCAGCAGAAGATTCAGACTCAAATAATCTTAATTTTATGTTTTTTTGGGAGACTATTACAACCTTGTAATTGTCCATAGATGAATCGTAACCCATACCACATGCATACTGGCGGGATCCATCAACCCGATCAAGAACAGGAGGTATGGGCAATTTCTTACATTCTCTGGTAGATGGATTCAACATGAATAAGTTGGAATTACCTTCATCGGAAAGCAGGAGCAAACCATTGCAAGAGCCCAATGCATTGACCCACTTGTTCTCGGCTCGTGGGAGCGAAGGAAAGCAAAGCTTCGTGGCGATCAGAACGTCAGCAGTGAGATTGACGGAGTAGAGATTGTGATCGCTGCAAATGAGAACGATGTTGTGCTTGAGGTGCTTAGAGTTATTGGTGTTAGTTCGATTGAGGTGGGTTTTGGCAAAATGATGAGAAGAGATTAGGAAATTCCACGAATGAGAGACACACTTGAATCGGCATAGTGATTTCACTGGCAATCGGGAGAGTACATCAGTGATGATCTCCTGTGGAAGGTGTCTCCAGACCGATTTGCCGATGGCTCCACCATCGGACATATTAGCCGTCGTCTTTAGCTTTCGGACTCGGATTTAAATGCTCTGTTTTTCAAGGCCCTATTATCTGTGACTTATAAGGGTATGGTGAAACACTTCAATAACAAATGACAAATTAGCAAAGTACAAAGACAAATACGTTCGCTTTTGTCATTAATAGTTGACGACTAAAATAGATGAGCTAATGGAGACGGTGTATTTTAGTATGCCGTCAAATAGAATGGATGATTACGTGACATAGAGTAAATCAAAGACAAAATAATTAAGTTTTTCTGATTGATAGTTGACGATTCGAATGGATAGTTTTTTTCATTTGAGAGTTGACGATTGGAATAGATGAGCTAATTAAGATAGTGCATTTTATTATACATAGAGTAAATTGAAGGCAAATAAGCTAGTTTTTCTCATTGGTAGTTAAAGATAACAATAGAATCATAGAGGAGTTGATCATGAAGACGGTGAATTTTAATTCATTGAATACATGGGATGATATGTGACATAAAATAAATCAAAGACAAATTTGTTTTTCTCATTTATAAATTCGCAATTAAAAAATAAGGGAAAGACTACAATACACACCATATATATGAGTGTGTATTATAGGCACCCCTATAAAAGTTAAGAATCGATTACCTCTTATTAATGAAAGTTACTCCCTCCGTCCCTTTTATAGTGTGTAATTTTCCATTTTGGGCTATCCCTCAATAAGTGTGTGTTTTGAAAAGTTAATGGGTAAAAATTTGTACAATTATCATTTTGCCCTTTTAAAAAGTTAGTGGGTAAATAGTTAATGAGTAAAGTGGAGGATAATTTTGGAAAATAGAGGTAAAAGTTGATGTGGAAAGTGTAAAGTGGAGATAAAGTTGATATGAAATGTGTAATAATGATATTTTTTTAATAAGTTGGATTTACGAAGCAACACACTTAAAAAGGGATAGAAGGAGTACAATTTTTTTAATTTTTTTATAAAAGATACGATACGCACCAAAATATTGTGAATCATAGAAAATGTTACGAATTATATTACTGAAAAGTTACGAAACAATAAAATATGTTATGGTTGCTAATGAGGTGGGAGGTGGCACAATATGAACCAAACAATAGATGCATATGATACATATCTTTAATGGGTGTGTATTGTATCCATTCCCTCAAAAATATATGAGCTAAATACGAAGATGATGACAAATTTTAGTACTAAAATATACAAGGATCTGGCTCGAGTTACATGTCAACACCGGCAAGAGTAGATATCGCATGTGTATTGGTCGGTTCTCGTAACGTATCGGTCCATACTCAATTTATGAACTGGTTCAAGGCCGATACTCACCCGTTCTGGCTATTTAAGCAATTAATTTTTTTTGACAAAAAGTAATTATTAAAAGTTTACGACCGCTACAGTCGATTTCCGTTACGTTATGTTCGATACTACTGAAGCCGTTACACTCCGACCGTTACTGTTACGTATCGTATCACGAAACCATTATTTAAAACCTTGAGCTTCGTGGCGATCGGAACGTTTCCAGTGAGATTGACGGAGTAGAGATCAGAGATCGTGATTGCTGCAAATGAGAATGATGTTGTGATTGATGTGTTTAGGGTTACTGGTGCTAGCTCGATTGAGGTGACTTTAATTTGGCAAAATGGTGAAAAGAGATTAGGAAATTCCATGAGGGAAAGACACACGTGAATCGGCATAGAGATTTCACTGGTAATCGAGAGAGTATGTCAGTGATGATCTCCGGTGGAAGGTTTCTCCAGAGAGAATTGCCGATTGCTCCACGGTAAGACATATTGGCCGTCGTCTTTAGCTTTAGGACTCAGATTTAAATGCTCTGTTTTTCAGGGCTCTATTATTTGTGACTTATACGGGTATGGTGAAACACTTCAATAACAAATGAAAAATTAACAATTACAAAGACAAATAAGTTCGTTTTTGTCATTTATAGTTGACGACTAAAATAGATGAGCTAATGGAGACGGTGTATTTTAGTACGAAGTCAAATAGAATGGATGATTACGTGACATAAAGTAAATCAAGAACAAAATTAAATAAATTAGTTTTTCTCATTGATTGGTGACTATTCAAGTGGATAGTTTTTCTCATTTAAGAGTTGACAGTTGGAGTAGATGAGCTAACACAAAATATTCTGGATGATTATACAAAGAGTAAATTGAAGGCAAATAAGCTAGTTTTTCTCTAACAATTGAATCATAGATGAGCTCATGAGAACGGTGAATTTTAATTCATTGAATGATTATATGGCATAGAATAAATCAAAGACAAGTTAGTTTTTCTCATTTCTAATTTCGCAATTAAAATATTTGAGCTAAAGACTAAAACGATTCATGACCGCTGCAACCGATTCCCTTTACGTAACATTCGATACTACTGAAACTGTTACACACCAACTTGTACCGTTACGCATCGCATCATGAAACCATTATTTAGAACTTTGAATTCCACATCCATGAGAGGAGTCTTTGCGTACATTTGTGCAAGCGATGTCTTTTTTTTTTTTTTTTTTGTAAATTAACCAATTCATTAACCCAAACAAACCAAAGCATGGGGTATACCCCATTACCTCTGATCCATAAGAAATAAGGCAAGAAGCAATTATTTTGGAAACACTGATTCTAAATTTACATTGACGAGCTAAAAATATTCACTCAAACGTGAACCTAAATGGGAGCTTCTCTTGAAGAAACGTGTAGAACTGGATTGCCCCCGGAACTACAACGGACTGTCTAAATTGATTCGTTTCACTTGAGAAATTCAAATTGCATATGGCATATGAAGAACAAAAAAGAGCCCCATTTTAGTTTACATTCGCAATGAATTAAATTTTTTTTTTGCTAAGTTCAACGAATTATATAAAGATTAATATGGAAGACACAGATAATGAGATTAACTAGGGGTGGGCATCGGGTCGTGTTCGTGTTCGTGTTCGTGTCGAATCGAGTTCATGTCAAATTAGGTTCGTTACTAATCGTGTCAAAAAAGTGAACGCTAACCTGATCTGCTAATATTTGTGTCGTGTTCGGGTTGACACGATTAACTTGTAAAAGACCTATTTATACAAATTTGACCCGAACACGACACGAATTAACACAATTTTTTTGTGTCATTCTCGGGTTATGCGGGTTAATTCAGGTTAATTCTCGGGTTATGCGGGTTAATTCGTGTCATTCTCGGGTTACCGCGTCGACACGAATAGACGAACAGGTTAATTCGTGTCATTCTCGGGTTATGCGGGTTGAACCCGACCTATTTACTAATCGTGTTCTCGGATCGTGTCATATACGTGTTTCGCGTCAGAAATACTCAACACTAACCCGCTAACTTCGTGTCGTGTCATAAATTCCCACCCTAAGATTAACATCACCAGCTTCTACCTTAACAATTAAATATCTAATTAGAAATCTTCCTGGGTATGGCTCCTCTTCACGTATTCCGTGGTCCAGTAACCATCCCTGCCTTTCTTCATTTTCCGCGAGTTATGATGTCTATGTTCCACATATGTTGCTTCTCCTTTCGGCTCTTCTTCTTCCCAATCATAGTCAGTAGGTATAATCAAACTTTTCTATTGCGCAATAATATGTGAATAGTGAGGGGGGAGAGAGTAAATTGGTGGGTTTTTTCCACGGCAGTTAAGATAGGAAGGGATCCAACGGTGGCTATTGAGTCTATACCTAGAGGCTAAATCTCAGCCCTTAAAATACTTTTCCTTCCAATCTGAGATGTTGGTTCAAGATCCAAGGGTTCAAAAAATACATAATTCAAACACTGCTCTCCCTTGTTATATAGATTTCGGGCTAGAAACACATAAAGGTCAGATATTTAGTCAGCATTGTATTGTAGGATTCACTTTTCAATCTTTTGGATACTATTATTATTCGTAAAGTTCTTCTCATATGATGTTGGACCGATACATACATGAGAATCACCTCATGTGAGAGGAGTTACTAATACACGTTACATCCAAATTGTTAGGTTTATTGGCGATTCCCGTGTGTCTCGTAAAAACCATTGGAGTCTGTAATTCTTTCTTTTGGGGTTTGGGAGGTGGTTTGGGTTTTATTATATCTAGATACTCCGCTCCCTTGATCAAGAATCATCGAGAAGCCCTTTGCCATGAAGTTTGCTCAAATGTTCAAAGAGGTATATGCATTGCATTTGCATTTTATGCATCTCGTAGTTTGTGGCATTTAGATTCTTGGTTTACCTTTCATTTTTGAATGAAATATTTTTCTAAGGCATATAAAGTGTTTAATTTTTCTTGGTTTGAAAGAAGAAATTTTTCTAAGGCTTTTTATGGTGGGGAGAGCTTGCGCGCCCGAAACGCGCCTTGCTCTCATGAGCGCGTTCTTCTTGTTCTTCATTGTTCTTGATGTTTAATCAGATTTTTGTGGAGCTCGCCCGTAGCGCGTGTTTAGTGTGCAACGCTCTTGTGCGGGCGCCCATAGCGTGTGTTTAGCGCACAGCGCCCTTGTGCGGGCGCCCATAGCGCGTTCAAAGCGCGTGACGATTCTAGAGTGCATAAATACATATTTTTCACTTTGTTAGGGCACCGATTTTTTGTTGAACAACAGCCTCTCTTTTTAGAGAGAGAAAGTACTCCCCTCTTGTGTTTTGTGTGCTTGATGCATTTAGGATGATCTAAGCTTCCTTTAATCATCTTATTGTTCAATCTAGTGTAATCCTTTCAATGGGTTAACTCTAGGTTGATTTTGTTTATCAAAAACCTTCATCAAATCATTTCATTATCATCAATCATGGTTGGTTGTCTTCACTTCTATATGGCCGGATGATCCGGAGCAGTGGTGATACGGAGATCGAGATGGGAATCTCGTGGTGTCCATGAATTCAAGAAGGAGCACGGCTGGGGTGCTACATCAAGGGTTGGAGTTAGGAGTAGCAAGGTGCTTGTGGGTAACTTCTTATCCTTAATCCCTTGTAAACCTTTTGGATTATGGAATGCAAGTAGAGTAAGGCCGTGGTTTTATGCTTAGGGTGTTAGACCCTAAGTAGTTTCCACGTATATCCCGTGTTTTGTCTCCTTAGTTTAATTCCGTTATTTAATTTGAACTTATAGAATTGTGTTATTTTCTACGGAATTTTGGTGATCGAATTACTAGTAGTTTGTTTGAATTTTATTTGGTAATCATATTCACCCCCTCTAGGACTTGTTGTGCCTTTGCATAATTTCACAAATTTTTGCAGTTTCATAAACAAGTAACAATTGGAGCCATTTTAAAATTCTGCAGTTCGTTGTCCTGAGGATTGTATTCCGTCGTAGCAACCCAGACTCAAAGCTAACTTTGATTGCTAGTGCTTCACCTTTATTTTTGCAGCACAATGGAACCAAATCGTCCAAAAATTCCGAATAACAACTTAATTTGAAATTTGATATGATGAACATACAATTCCAATTTCTTGTACCCTATCCTTTCATTGCCAAATTCCGATACGTCTAACGCTGCTTTTTTTGTGCTTAGGTTGTGACATTTTCACTTCCTTGACATACACTACAGGCTCTGGATTCACCATACCAACGTCGCCATATGGAAAATGAATGCTTCACAAATTTTGCTTCTAAGACCGCCAACAATGATGAATTCACCTACCCCATCTAGTGGGTGGAAGTCGTCCTCGTCAATTTCCAAAAGCAAACAACCCATTACACGAACAATTAATGGGCTGATAAGATGAACCCTTTGTCACTCCTACGAAAGAGCATAGTCATCACACAATGGATCAAATGCCACCCCGCCCTTGAAGAATCTAGTCAATGGATTCCACAAGCACAAGTCCACGCTGATACACCTAAGCTTTTGGGAACTAACAACAATGAACTACATGTTCAACTCATCAACACACAAGCACTTGGGATATTGGATGCTATGAATTACAGAAAACAAACCAAAGAAGTTGAGGGAGGGAAAGAAAGACAAAACACAAGATTTACGTAGAAAACTTCAATACGAAGAAAACCCACTAGAGCCACACAAATTGACTATAATCAATGAATCAACGGAGCACAAATCATCTCTTTTATCTCTGAGAACGGTTTTCTCTTGTGAGAAACTCAGGTGAACCAGGGAAGAGAATCTATGGGCAATCTTGTGAGCATTATGATTTGTTCTGGAATATTATTGTTTGGAATATTACTGTTTTGGTGTAATATTCTTCTTCTTCCTTTTTGTTGTTTTCCCGGGCCAATTATTCTTCCTTCTCATGAAACTGCAATTATGTCTTCATGTATGGATCACTAATAAGTGTATGCCATTCAAAATCCAGTCCATCAATTGGAATACGGATCAACTGCGTACTTGTGCCCTTGAAAATAAACAGCATATATGTATTGAAACTTGAATCGCTCAATCCATTCAAAGTTTTTAACCATTGAATAATCAGAACTTGGAGTAAATGAAAAAGGAAACAAAATCCTACTTTAACTGTCTAAAACAATCCAAGTTATTGTAAAGATTAAAGAAGAAATAGATGGAGAATGAGATCAACATCACCAGCTTCTCCCCTAACCGGCAAATATATATCTACTCCCTTTTTTTTCTGAATCTGATTCGAATTCTTGCTAGTATGGAAAGTCTTCTGGTTCCGATTCTCCTGACGATGGCTCGCTATGGAAGTATTCCGTGGTCCAGTAACCATCCTTCCCCATTTTAAAACTTTCCCGGGAGTGATAAAAATTTTCCACATATGTCGCTTTCCCTTTCAGCTCTTCCGCTTCCCAACCATAGTCGGTAGGTGTAATCAAACTTTCCTCGTGCTCAATAACATCTAAAGTGGGATCCTTTGGTATTGAAATTCTCCTATAGGAACTCTTAGTCAATGCCCATATTTGCCAACCGTACCCTTTGTCATAAACCTTAGTTAGAACTTCACCATTCTTTGTGTAGCCTAATGGCAGCAATTTATCATAAACCTTAAAGGTAACACAATCTGGAACGACGGGCAGAATAGTCCAAGAATTTCTCACTCCATATTCTTTCATTAGCAAGACCTCAACATTGCTTTCACTATAGCCTGGATGGACCAAGCGAGACATACAAAGGCATCCATCCAAAACTCCCAATCCACATACAATATCTCCGTCCTCATCTCTAGGCTCCGGCATTGGTACCTCCTCGAATTTATCCACATGTGTATTAAAGTAAATAATTTGGTGTGATGAAAGGAAATGGCTACCTGAATCCTTCTTCGAAGCAAACCAGTGAAGATTTCCATTGACTATGGGCCCCGAATTCACTGTAGTTACCACGTAGGGGAAGGCAATACGTGTCCAACTTTTGCTTCTGAAACTACCAACCACAACAAATTCGCCACCGTAATCTGGAGTAAGATGGGCAAGCGCAAGAACGGCCTTGTACTCATCACGGGTGGAGTCATAACAAAGCCCTGACCTAACTTTGTAGTCAAGGTCACACAATCGGTAATATTCAAGCACTTTCTTGAAGAATCTAGTCAGTGGATTCCACAAGAACAAGTCCCCATTGATGTGCACAAGCACCATCCCGTTACATGATCCCAAGATTCTAAACTGATTTTCATAAGTCTCCCACATGTTCTGACAAGGAATCCGCCAAGGAACAAAAACGCTTTTCACATCAACGTTTTCGTTAATGGAGCGAGGCGAAAAGGTATGTGCTTTCGATTGGGATACTAGGAGAACCGTCGGTGATCCAGTTTTTCTGGTGCATATGTTAGCGATCAGAGAAGGCCATTGCTTGGAAACGCAGGTGAATCGGAGACGAGAATGGAGGGATAATCTTGATAGCATCGTCCCCTTGAAAACTGTTTACGGGGCTAGGGCTTTTTTTGTTTGTTCTTACCCTTGAAAACGTATTAAGAAGAGGAAGGTTGGGGGCTAGGGCTTTTCTTTCTTTGTTTTACCCTTGAAAACGTATTAAGAAGAGGAAGGGTGGGCCTACTCATACATGCATGTTAGATATATAAATAGTCGGCATACTGGGGCTAACTTTAATGACTCCGTTCCTCGAACTTGGAACGGAGTCAGGGTTTACAAGTAGAGGTAGCCGACAATTAAAATCTAAAATTCATCATATTCATACTAGAGCACTGCTCGGCCTACGACACTGTCAACGATGATCCCGATGATACAAAACACATTGAATATCATGTTTGTATTTAATTGGATTCAAATTCAACTATATATACTCCAACATTCGAAACTTAATCATAAAATCGAAAACAATTAATCTTAACATTTCGAGAATCTCGGGGGGGGGGGGGGGGGGGGGATGGAAGACAATCTGAGAATCTCCATTCCTAATGGAAGGGTCAAAACACGTAAATGCGACCCTGCATGGGACTAAAGAAAAAAAAAGAAAAGACATCGCTTACACAAATTTACCCGAAGACTCCTCTCATTGACGTAGAATTCAAGGTTTTAAACAATGGATTCCAGATACGATGCGTAACGGTACCAGTTTGTGTGTAACGGTTGTCGTGACGTGTCGGACCATATCTGATTTACGAACTGGTTCACGGCCGATACAATTACCGGTTATTTAAGCTATTTATAATTTTTTTTGACGAAAAGTAATTTTTTTAAATTCACGACCGCTGCAACCGATTCCCGTTACGTAATGTTCGATACTACCGAAACCAATACGTACCAACTGGTACCGTTATGCATCATATCTGGAAACCATTGTTTAAAGCCTTGAATTCTACGTCAATGAGAGGAGTCTTCGGGTACATTTGTGTAAGCGATGTCTTTTTCTTTTTTTTTTTTGGTAAATTAACTATCTTCTTTAACCCAAACAAACCAAAGCCTGGGATATACCCTTAACATAAGAAACAAGGCAAGAAGAAATGAGAGGAGTCTTCGGTTTTGGGACTTTTCCCCGCAATTTCTAATGCCGGGAATGATCATTTTTTTTTTTTGTAGTGGTTTGTGTGTTACGTTTTGTTAATTTTGTTTGTGTTCTGATGTTGGTTTTGTTTGTAGGGGTGCAGTCTTGTTAGGCTGGTGAGTTGTTGTTCTGGTAGTTTGCTCGGGTATATTTAGATTTTGAGTCGATTTTTAGTGCTCCTGAGTGCGTTTGTGAGAGATTTTGTGTGCATGAATTCTGTCTGTGTTATTTGTGTTCTGATCTTGGTTTCGTAGCGCAGGATTTTAGAATTTCTCGTATTTAGTGTTGGCATTGTAATTTTTAAGGCAATTGTTTTTGAGGTTATATTAATGAGTTTTGGTCTATAAAATTTGTTATGTGGATCAAAATTATTCTCTTCACCGGATTCTTTATGTTATAATTTCCAAATTTTAATCAAGGGGTGTGCCACTAACTTGATTTTCTTGGCTTTTTGGCATTTTTATGTGAGAGCTCGAAAAACACATTGGCTTTTTGTGATTTTTTTATAGAATTTATGGTGAGGGGGTGACCTGTCTCGAAAAGCACAATAAGCTGGCTTTTGGCTTTTTGAGGTAGTAAAACTGGGCCTCAATCATGGCATATACTTTGCTTATTGTAAGGATATGTCTTTTTCTATGAATAATGAACTGAGTGGGGGATTGCTGAACATTGTTGTCGCACCCATGCTTCATCCCAACCAAAGGGAACCTGACAGTAATAGAGATTTCAAATTCCATAAGGAAATCATCATATTATACACCTATAAAAGCCATCAGATATTAGAATTGTGGCAATCTGCACCTTTCAGTGGCAAAAATGAAGCAAGTTAAATAGCTTATGCAGAGGATACAAGAAGCCGTACTAATTAACCATCGACAAAATAAATATATCTATCTAATACTTCAAAACCCAGCCTTTATTCACTACGAAGTTATCGTTCACTCCAGGTTCGAAGGAGCAACTTAAAATGGGAGGGCATTAAGTAAGAAGCCAATATATATATTAAAAGAAAGGAATCGGAACTAAAGAAGCTGAGTCGTAGAAGCATTAAAGAATAGGAGCCCAGAACATGAAAACCGTAAACGTTGAAACTTTTTAAGTTACCTCGCAGCCATTGTTCACAAAGCAAGCGATACCAAAAGTAGTATCTTCACAAAGCTATGAAATGCTATCATAACCCCAAAGTTCCATCTCTTTCTCCTCTTTGACACACCCACCTCTTTCTAATTCTTCGTTACTCCTTGAGTGCACTACTTTGTATCGTTCTTCCCTCTTTTCTTAATATTCTTCCCCTCTTGTTATTCGTATCCCCTCCCTTGTTATTGTTAAAAAGTAATTTGTAATCTTTCAATTAAATATCTAGAATTGTGTAGAACTTTAATTAAATGTGTAGAATGTCTAGAAGCAAAGTGTAATGATGACCTTTCTAGATCTTTTTGTAATATGCACG
>JAXBDA010005329.1:0-24939 GCA_036023075.1 Gaultheria prostrata
GGGGGGGGGGGGGAGGAGGACATGGAAAGGTGTAATGTGAACAAGTAAACTGTAAAGTACGGTTAGGATCGTTGTAATAAGGAAAAAAGAAGAAGAAGGTAGAACTGTCATTCCCTTCATCCCGTTACTAGAGTTAGCCATTACATAAAGATGGGGGTTCGTTTGGGCATTTTTAAAGGTGAGGGGGTGCATGTGAAAGAGTTGAATAGATGAGGGAATGTTTTTGGAGTTTGGCCAAATAACTGTTGACAAAAATGCTTTATTTTGCATTGCAATTTCATGCTAGCGAGAGAAAGAAAATCTGCTAGTGCTCAAGGAACGAGAAAAAACTAAATTCACCTATATACCTTACATTTAATCACACTTTCACAAGTGACTTTTATTTTTTAGTATTTTCAATATACTTTTTAAAACCACCAAAGTGTTTGATTATGGAGTAAATTGTTTTGGTCTAAGGTTAAATTTTTCATTTTATGCTCCATTCAGTTGCACGGAAACGATGTAAAAATCAAGTTTTCAACAATTTTCTTTGGAACATTTACTAAGAAAGTTGTGGGATCCACACCCCAACTTTTTAATTAGGAAACACTTTCCCCGCAAAATACATCTTACGAAAATGAAGAAATTTTAATTTCCCTTCAAAATCCTTTGTCAACGAAACACTTACATGAAACTACATTTTATTTCCCTTAAATTCACTTCAGTTCACTTTTCTTGGAAATACATTTCCTGAACAATATTACCGACCATTGTATAAACCCTAGAAAACGTGAATGGTAAAATGAAGGAGGAGTGTAGTTGATGGGGGAAGGGTGTAGGTTTAGTAAGTATTGAGAAAAAAAGATAACATTGCCTAATTAGTTTAAGAGGGAGTGATACAATTTTATTTTATTTTTCAAAAAAAGAAGCATAATTTATTGGACAGTTATAACTTTAACAGAAAAATATGATCCGACAGCTGAAAGGTTACTCTATTTGTAAGCCTAGATATAGATGTGGTGGGGTTCCCTACAAATAGTGACGTTATTTGATGGGATAAGATTCTATGGCGGATCTAGGGTATTAAACTTAAACTTTCATTACTGTTAAAAAAAAAGTTTAAATTAAATACATTGTTCTATCTTAGCATACAAATGATGAGGAAGGATTTGACTAAACAAAGATATGGCAAACGATCAAACACTACCCATCGGCAAAAAAAAATTATTGTCTCCATTCAAACTGAAGCATTCCAAGAAGAGCATTGTAGACTCCTGCCAAAGATCGCCTTATTTGACCCAATTCTTGTACATCACAGAAAATAGCCTATCGTACTAAAGTTGTTCTCAATACCAAAACAAACACAAACTATGTATTTTACGATTCGAATTGTTTCATTCGAGAAATAATACTCATTCCACCCTGATAAGATTGGGGGTATGCTGTGATTAGTTGGCATACCCCAAGGGGAGAAGTGTAATATGTTGGCTCCTTAATTTTGTTGGAAGTCTGTTCCGTCCGTTACTGGGGAAGGGGGAGTATTAGTAACAGAAGGTGGTTAGGAGGTGGGTGTGGAATTGTTTGCGTCTTCTCTCTAATTCTCCCTCTGATTCTCTCTCTCTAGGCTACGTGCCTCCTTCTTCCTCATCCCCTCTTCTTGTAACTGTTTTTCTTCAGTTTGTAACTACAGAGATTCATCAATAAAGTTACCCCAAGAGGGTTTTCCTGTTCATTTCTTAAAACTTTAGCTACAAGCTTATCAGTGGTATCAGAGCCAATAGATTCTTGGCTGTGGAGAAAACAGAAATGGCGGAAAACACACGCGCACAAGAATTGAAACGTTTGGATGATTCAATTAAGCGTTTGACAGAGACCACTGATCGTCAAGCAATGGCGATGGAGAAACGTTTGGACGATTCAATTAGGCGATTAACAGAAACCACAGATCGTCAAGCGATGACGATGGAGGGAATGAGAAGTTCCATCGAAGGAATTACACAATTGATCACCACATTGAATCTGAAATATGAACAACTCTCTGAAAAGGTATCATCTTCTTCCTCGTCACCGACGTCAAATTCACTGTTACCTACGCCACCTCTGAATCAGGGGCAATTTAGGGGTTTCCAACCCAAACTTGATTTTCCTAAGTTTTTTGGTGATGAACCTGAATCTTGGATTTATAAGTGCGAGAAATTCTTCGAACTCAATTTTGTGGTGGAAAACCAGAAAGTTCGCTTAGCTTTATTACATCTAGAGGATAAGGCCATGCATTGGTATCGGTGGTATGAAAAATCTCACAATCTTCGAACATGGGTAGATTTTTCCAGGGTTTTGAGGCAACGATTTGGGGAAAACATATATGATGACGCTATAGGCCAACTGACCAAGCTTAAACAAATGAGTACTGTAAGACTATATCAGGACAAATTTGAGGAAATGGCAACTAAAACCACTAGCCTAAGTGAGGAATTTTTCATTAGTTGTTTCGTTAGCGGGTTAAAGGATGAAGTTAAAGCAGGAGTGCAGATGTTCCAACCTAGATCCATTTCACAAGCAATGGGGTTAGCCAGACTTCAAGAAGAGACTTTGGAAGCATTGGCTAAGAAAGGGAAAACAAACCCTAACCTTAATCCCAACCCGTTTCCAATGCCTTATATTCCTAAAAACACAGAAACCAGCTCCAACATCAGGGCTTTAGGAGCAGGATAATCAATTAAGAAAATGACGCAAAGGGATTTTGATGATAAAAGGGCAAAAGGATTGTGTTTTGGATGTGATGAAAAATATTTTAGGGGACATGTATGCAAGAAAAAGCAATTGTTTATGATAAGTGCCGAAGAAGATGATGACGATTCTTTTGAAGAAGCCCCACAAGAGTGACATCAAGAGGAAGGTATGGAAGAAATTCAAATCTCTGTACATGCTCTTTCAGGAATCCAGTCCTACAGAACAATGAAAGTGGTGGGGCATATCAAGAAGAGTAGGGTCCACATTCTAATTGACTCTGGTAGCACGCACAATTTCCTTGATCCTAAAGTGGCTAAGAGCACAGGAGCATTGATTCATGCCACCAATACCCTCACTGTTACTGTGGCAGATGGCACTAAGATCAGCAGTAAAGCTATGGTAAAGGATTGTGAGTGGGTGATGCAAGGCACCACTTTTAATGCTGAAATGAGACTGCTACCACTAGGGGGTTGTGATATGGTTTTAGGTGTGCAGTGGCTATCTACCCTTGGGCCTGTCTTATGGGACTTCAAGCAACTGCAGATGGAGTTTATTATGGCAGGAAGGAAACATGTTTTGAAAGGGGACAACACTACTGGGGTACAGTTGGTGAATGCCAAACAAATGCAACACATCATCAACAAAGGAGTGACTGGGATCATGGCTCAAGTATGCAGCATTCAAGCTGAGGCAACTTCAGAGGTAGAGTCTGCTATTCCACCTGATATTTTGCACCTTTTGAATACTTTTGAAGATGTATTCAGTACTCCTAAGGAATTACCACCCCAGAGGACACATGATCATCAAATCTTGTTAAAACAAGGTATCCAACCCCCAAACATAAGACCTTACAGGTACCCATACATTCAAAAGAATGAGATAGAAAAAATAGTAAGAGAAATGTTGGATGCAGGGGTTATCAGGCCTAGTGTGTCACCTTTCTCCTCTCCTGTTTTACTAGTTAAGAAAAAGGACAATACTTGGAGAATGTGCATTGACTATAGGGCACTAAACAAGGACACCATCAAGGACAAATTTTCTATACCCATTATTGATGAATTGTTGGATGAATTGCATGGAGCTAAGTTCTTTTCAAAGCTGGACCTCAGATCTGGTTACCACCAAATAAGAATGCACCCAAGGGATGTGGACAAGACTGCCTTTAGGACCCATGAAGGCCACTATGAATTTTTGGTCATGCCTTTTGGCTTGACCAATGCTCCTTCCACATTCCAAAGCTTGATGAATGAAGTATTTAGGCCCTACCTAAGGAAATTTGTGTTAGTATTTTTTGATGACATCTTGACCTATAGCAAGAGTTTTGCAGACCATCTATCACATGTATCCTTGACTTTAACCAAATTGAGGGAATACCAATTATTTGCAAAACTGTCCAAGTGTGCTTTTGGGCAACAAAGGGTGGAGTATTTGGGGCACATAATAGATGCACAAGGAGTATCAGCAGATTCCCATAAGATACAAAGTATGGTTAACTGGCCCACACCACATTCTCTTAAAACTTTAAGGGGATTCCTTGGTTTAACCGGTTATTACAGAAGATTCATCAGAAATTATGGCAAGATTTGCCAACCCCTCACCCTCCTACTCAGGAAAGATGCTTTTCAATGGGGAGAAGATGCTGATAAGGCTTTCACTCAACTAAAGGAGATCATGACCACTGCTCCAGTCCTAGCTTTACCTGACTATACCAAGCCCTTTGTGTTGGAGTGTGATGCCTCAGGGAAAGGTATTGGAGTTGTGCTTATGCAAGACAGCAGACACATAGCATTCTATAGCAAAGCACTCTCTGCTACCAGTTTGGGAATGTCAACATATGAGAAAGAACTGTTGGCTGTTGTCAAGTCAGTCACCAAGTGGAGACATTACTTATTAGGCAGACATTTCTTCATTAGAACTGACCACCAAAGCTTGAAATTTCTGTTGGAACAGAAGGTTACCACTCCTATGCAGCAGAGGTGGTTGTCTAAACTCATGGGGTTCGATTATGAGATCACCTACAAGAGTGGAAAATCCAATGTGGCAGCTGATACTTTATCTAGAATTAGAGAAGATGACCCACTAATTCCAGCAACACATGGTGAGTTGTCAGCTCTTTCTATTGTGGTATGCAACTGGGTGAAGGACCTACAAGACAGTTGGCCAAATGATCCAGCACTGCAGCAAATCATTCACGATCTGCAACAAGACCCTAGTAGTCATGCTTCATACCTTTGGCATCATCACATGTTATACTATAAAACTAAGTTGGTAGTGGGGCAACACCAGCAACTCAGAGCCTTACTCATCAAAGAGCACCATGCTAGTCCCTCTGGGGGGCACTCTGGTGGCTTAAGAACCTACCATAGGCTCAAACGGGCTTTTTTTTGGAAGGGCATGAAGCAAGACACTCTAAGGGTTGTGGCTGAATGTGACATCTGCCAGAGAAACAAGACTGAAATTGTGGCTTCTCCTGGCCTCTTACAACCCCTACCAGTCCCTACAAGGCTATGGAGTGATGTCTCCATGGACTTCATTGAAGGGTTGCCCTCTTCTACTCAGAAAACTGCATTTTGGTGGTGGTTGACAGACTTAGTAAGTATGCACATTTCATTCCTTTGGTGCATCCATACACGGCTACCACTGTGGCCCAAGCCTTCCTAGACCACATCTTCAAGCTCCATGGTATGCCCAACACCATCGTATCTGATAGAGACCCAATTTTCACTAGTTCTTTTTGGACAGAGTTATTTCGTTTGCAAGGGACTCTACTTTGTCTTAGCACTGCATATCACCCTCAGTCGGACGGCCAAACTGAGGTCATCAACAGGTGTCTCGAGGGATATCTTCGCTGCCTTGCTAGTGATAGGCCCTTGGGTTGGGTTAAGTGGTTGCCATTGGCCGAATGGTGGTACAATACTACCTGCCACATCTCTACTAATCTTACCCCTTATGAAGCTTTGTATGGTCAAGCTCCTCCTACCCATACCCACTATGTCCCTGGTGGTACTAACGTGGCTGCAACTGAGGCTTTGCTCCGGGATAGGGGTACTATGATCACGCTTTTGAAGGAACACTTAGCCATGTCCCAGAATCGAATGAAACAACTTGCGGATGCCCACAGGACCGAGCGTGAATTTGCTGTGGGAGATTGGGTCTATCTCAAACTCCAACCTTTTCGTCAGGTTACAGTGGCTTTTAAACGTAATGCCAAACTCGCCCCAAAGTATTTTGGCCCTTATGAGGTATCCAACGTATTGGTCTGGTTGCTTACAAGTTGGCTCTTCCCGCTTCTTCTCGCATCCACCCAGTGTTCCATGTATCTTTACTGAAAAAGAAGTTGGGTCACGCTGCTGTGGTGCAGACCACTTTACCTCTCACCGGCGATGAGGGTCAGCTCCAGTTGGAACCATTGCTCATTTTGGATCGCAAGTTGATCAAACGCCACAACCATTCCCATACCATGGTCTTGGTTCAATGGACTAACTCGATTCCAGAGGATGCCACATGGGAATCTTGGTACGATTTGCGCCAGCGTTTCCCTGACTTCCAACCTTGAGGACAAGGTTGTCCTTTAAGGGGTGGGTAATGATAAGATTGGGGGTCTGCTGTGATTAGTTGGCATACCCCAAGGGGAGAAGTGTAATATGTTGGCTCCTTAATTTTGTTGGAAGTCTGTTCCGTCCGTTACTGGGGAAGGGGGAGTATTAGTAACAGAAGGTGGTTAGGAGGTGGGTGTGGAATTGTTTGCCTCCTCTCTCTAATTCTCCCTCTGATTCTCTCTCTAGGCTACGTGCCTCCTTCTTCCTCATCCCCTCTTCTTGTAACTGTTTTTCTTCAGTTTGTAACTACAGAGATCATCAATAAAGTTACCCCAAGAGGGTTTTCCTGTTCATTTCTTAAAACTTTAGCTACAAGCTTATCACACCCTGTATTTTTTTTGTAAAAAAATCTTACAATATCTAAACCTATCCTGATTCTGTACGTATCTACGATTACTTATCGGAAAAAGATCGGACCTTATCTTATGAATCGGAATACCAGCACATTAATCTAAGGGGTGTGTTGTAATTATGAAAACATTCAAACCAAGAAACAATCCAACCTCGTAGGGCTTGAATAGAAGAAAAAACTATACTTCGATAGTGTTTTGCCTAATCATATAAGAACTTTTCTTTTCTTTAATAACTAAGGCAAAAGGAAGCCTCAATTTGATTGACCCAGTTAAGAGAATTAAATTTTTGCATCTAAATAACTTTTTCGTTAAATATAGGATAGTGATAATGCCAAAATTATGCCAAAACTCCAATGCATAAAGAGCTTCTACTTTACAAATGAGTACAAGCATTTCACGCACTTAAGTTTTGGCATTATCATTTGCCTAAATATATGCATAGTTCCTTCGTATTAATAAGGTTCAATTAATTTATTATGCATTAATTATGATAAACGTATTTTACGATACATGATACGTATCCCGATACAATTTATGATAATAAAAAATTAATACACGATAAATATCCCGATTTGAAAATACTGCTTTAAAGATACAACCCAAACATCCCAAATCCAGCATACATATAACTCAAAATGTAGCAAACAGAAAAAAAAAATGTTTTAACACCCGCAGATTAGCAGAGATTTTTAATGTAGAACATCAACAATGCCATGTTGAACGACAATTGACAACCATAAGTTTTTTTTTTTTGGCCATTCGATATACATAGTGGGGGGTTAGCAGGGGAATTAGTGAGTTAGTGCAGAGGGGGTCTAGAAGCTATCGGCTCGAACACTGGTCTCTCTTGTGGGAGAACAATGAGATAATCGCTAGGCTACAAGCCCTTGGTTTGACAACCACAAGTTCAATAGATGCAAAATAGTCTATAGGCGACAATAGCAAAGAAAAGGAAGGAGGTAAGGGAAACCAGCAGCCTGCTAGGGTTCTCCAACGTGGAGGAGTTGGGCTAATATAGGAACACATGATAAACCCTACTTCCCGTCCAAGCTCTCAACAATCTGGACAAATCCCCCACGCACTCCAAAATACAAACCATTAGGTGTAAGCTAAGCCATCAAAAGCAAAGGAAGCAAATAGTTAGACTGACACTACCGATCCAAACTAAATCAGAGTGACTCCATGTAGAACAATGTAACGGTTGCACCCAGTAGAATTTAATGGTGGTGTACTAAGTTTTGGAGTGCTCTACACTAGCTAAATTATGAACTATGCATTGACACAATTGAATTTGTACAGTATATAGATATATACATACAGACTACAGAGTATCTATAACCCACCCGGATTCCATCCATATAACTCTCCTGTATTGCTTCTTATATACGAGTGAACCAGAAACAAGCAACTTCAACAAAGCATGTCAACTGCATGTCAATCTTCCTTTTTAGCCTGTTAACTGCAATACAGGTACCAAAAAAATTAACGACGCAGAGATGCCTTTAGTGCTGAAATGGTTAAATACACAATAGTAGCAGTCTACAGATAATAGCACTTACATTTTGAAGAAAAAAAGAGAGGAAATCATCAGGGCTTTTTCATTAACTTCTTTGCTCTTGAAGAGAAGTTTCTAATCAAAACCCTATCAGCAAAAGTCAAAGGAAGTTCTTCCTCCACAGCCTCTCTTTGGTCTAACCAGCCTTCTGACCCGTTATCATTCTTTTTGCTGCCAGATTTTTTTCCAGCTAGCAACTCAGGTTCTTCGGGTATATCTCGATACAAATGTTTCAGTATAAAAAGGGCTGTATCATCATCCCTCCAATAATTCCTGAGGAGCAAAGAAATCACTAAATAATCGAGTCATTAAGAACAGCAGGCTGAAGATAGAAATCACTAAATAATTGAGTCATTAAGAACAGCGGGCTGAAGATAGAACAGTATCACCGATTGTTCCAATTTCTGCAGACCTTGAATGGAGTACACAAATCTGAAATCATTGACTTGTTCTTGTTGGATGCAATGGAGACTTTTCTTATATGTTTTCAGGGAGGGACAGGTGGCTGGTCCGGAGCCTACTTACTATTATAAAAAACCATATCCTTGAAGAATAACTAAGGATGGCAACTAGGGTCGATGCACATCACCCAGCATAATTTATGTGATCATTTCCATCCCATTTACATGGAATGAGACGGCAAAAGAGGAGGTTATGAAAGGTGTCCATCATCATTATCTAACAATTGGCACAAGGTAAAATCAAAATGCAATCACATGTCCTAGCTTTAAATATTTCTTGATGGAGTCACTAAAAACTTTTCACCGACTCTTATTATCTATGTAATGCATAGAAGTTTAAATGATACCCGCTCTATTATGCAAAATGATGTTGTCTACTGCCTAGGGAAAGTAGATAGAAAGACTAAAGACCCTAGTGGCTATCTCCCACATCAAGAGACCTGTCTTGGGAAATAAACTTCGTTTAACAACTAAGTGGGAGAAAACACTGTTTTTAAAGAGGCATGAAATGTACAAGTAGTTGCCACACGAAGCGCACACTCACAACCCCATCTAGTGGAGAAACATATCACCGTTAAGGATGGGGCTGTAACTTAAGTGAGGCTGACATCAGAACTAATGTATGGTATATTGCAACTAAATAAGCAGTACATATCTGTTACGAAAGTACACAAAGAATAGATCAAAGATTGACCAGCAGTCAGAGACACAGAATATAACAGAACCATATCCAATGATGCATGCATGCAAGACAACATACTAGTAACACTGGAAGGCCGGTACAGCTATAGCATCAAAACCGGCGAACTTGATAAATTTGCACTTGTGACTCCACTTTTTATTCCAATAACCACCAAAAATATAAAAATTATTGAGCAGCATATTGAGGATCGATGCACTGTACAGGTTACTTACGTATGTGATCCAATGGCTGAGATGTATGGATGCTGAAAGGTTTTATCCTGCATTACCAAGTAAAACTTGTTCAGAAAGAAATTCAAGTCTACTGCAGCAAGCATCCACTATAAATATAATCCTAAAAGGATATTACAGGGCAAGCGGAAGGGAACAGGACAAAAAAATTGCGACTGAATGAATCCTACAATCCCAATGTTATTTGAGAAATATAAGATTCAAGTTTGTCTCTCTGTGTCAAAGGCATCATTTTGGATTCTGAAGCTCCTGGTCCAACTGGTTTAAGGTCCTTGATTTAAGACAATTCTACCTGTTAGAAACCAAAAAATCATAAAAATAGCACTTTCAACTCCAAGGATCTAGTAGATTATGAGCTATCTTCAACCGAATAGGGAGGAGAAATTCAACGTTCATATCTCAAGCCCCTAAGGTGTTGTCTGTTTGCAGTTTGGTCCTCAGCTTATTGTACAGTGTTTGAAATATTGACTCAGCTCCCCTATAAAGTGTTGGGTACACCCGGGTTAGGTTATATCTCTGGGTGTTTGGCTTCTGAGAGACAATTGAGTCCTGGAAAAAAACTTTTTTCCCATAGTGAAATAATCGTGCCACTTGCCCATGGATGCAGGCACAAGCCAAACCACGTAAATTGTTCGTCTTTTGAATATGCTAGTTTATCTGCCATTTTCATTTCTTGCTACTTTGATACCCAAATAACCACTTTACACCAAACACAAGGGTATAGAGTATATATTATACAACAGCACGAAAGCGTAACTTCATCGACAAAAGTCTAGAGGTACTGATACTATTTTTTTCTTCCTCAAAATTGGATGATTTATGCAAAATCAACTCCTTGTGAGCACCGTCAAGGAAGTCTGGTATGTTAAACTCCACCGATAACTGGTCATTGGGGGGATAGCTAGCGCCTAGCGTAGAGCACTTTTCCCCTTCGAAAAGCTAGATGTACAATGTAGACCCGTTCTAAACAGCCAAAACAGTCGTCATTGTTCCTTTATTGTCTGGGCCTAAATGACTTTCAAGTTCTACCAATATAGTTATTGGTTAACGATGCAATATCTCAATAACGATAACGTGCCAAAAAATCTGTGATGAATGAAGCATGAATGCATTGCTATGTGAAGAGGGAAAATATCACAGCAGCAAAAGAAAACAAACTTCGATCACCAAGAAAGTCTTATATTGTACCGCAGACAAAATCCAAGGTTTCTTTGATGACAAAAAATTAAACAAAGATCATACGCGGACAAAAGATATACCCATGCCTTTCAGTAAAAAAACAAGTGGAGAATATCTGATTCTATCTTGCAAATGAGTCTTGTATCACCCTTTATACCATCATAGAGTAAACTCATCAACGGAGGATACAAAAACATACGGACTGCAAACAGTCCTAATATTCTAGTCAGGAATAGGAAGTAAAGAATGGGATATGTTCCCCAATGAACGCAAAGGTTGTGTCCAAAAGATTGTGCAGTGATAGTAATTAGGGTAAATTTCAATAACACCCCCTGAGGTTTGCGTTATGTACAAATTCCTGCTCCACCTATGAGAAATGACTCTCCCACCTCTGAGGTTAACATTTATACTTCACCTACCCACATCGGTTATCGGTTAGTTGACCGTCAGGTTAACTTATGATTAATAACAATAGTATCCTTAAAATTTACAAAATATAAAAACTAGCCCTCGATTATCATGTCTTTGTTCAAAAAAAAAAATTATATTTTTACTCTTCCCCTTTGTTTCATTTCTCCCAATAGCAATCTCGTTGCAATAATTAATTAACTCTTCTTAATATTCGCTACAGTCAAAAAAATTATCTCGTGAATTTTTCATTGTTTACCATAATCTATAAATAAGCACAACTAAATATTTATTTTGGCCTATGTACATCTAAAGTTTCTCCGAAGAGTGTTTGCTTTCTTACCTCCAGTGGAAAACAACACAAATTATAGCGTAACCATAAAATTCAATTAGAGTGAACACAATATATTTTTTACCTGTACATTGGTCGTATAAAATAAAGTGTATATATCATTATTTACCTAGATCTTTCTATAACAACGCGCATAGTTTGTTTTGTAGAGAAACTGGTGTTGGAAGATATGAAAGAGAAAAAGACAGAGTACAGATATAAGATTATTGAGGGTTAGAATTGATATTTTAAAAATTCCAAGGATGATGTCATCAAATTTTGTTACTTAACAGTCAACTAACAGATGGGGTTAAGTGAAATGAAACTGCAAACCTTGGGGAGGGGGGAGTCATTTCTCATACGTGGAGGGGGATTTTGTACGTAATGCAAACCTCAGGTGTGTTAGTAAAATTAACTTAGTAACCAAAACATACAAAAGAAAATCCACATGAAAGCTCAAAAGTTGATGCCAAGAGGTACAAGGTCGTACCTGAAGCATATGATCTACCCGTCCATCCTCACTCCCTGTCAATCTTTCCATCATGATTGAACCATATGACCTCTCTAATTTATCCAGGTTATCTTCTGATGCTTCTGCAAAGTACACAAGAAGGCGACAGTAAAACATGAGTTTTAATGGATTTTCTTAGCAGGTAATAATAGTTCATTTTATGCTTTGATCTTTGCAAAGGGTTTGAGGAAGGGAGATAGGGCCCTTCAGCCAAGTGATTTTTCAATATACCTCCTCAAAATAGGAAAGGAAACAGTTGATAAAAACAACTAAGAGAACAGGTATGATAGTATTACCGTCAAGGTTATCCTTGTCTCTTGATTGGCATAGTGTAAGCACTTTGACCTATTCGAAAAAGCTGGCATCTCAGACGCTAAATTATAGCTATGATGAAAAATCATATAAAAAATGCACATAAAACAATTGAACCACGCCATAAAAGGACAAGCTCAATCAAAGCCAGTGTCAGCTATGTTCAGCAATTTGGTGCATTTACAATCAAGAACCGATTGCTTAAGTGAAGTGATTGATTTGAAGTCCAACTTTGACATTGAATAATAAGGTCAAAAAAAGGATCCAACACACCCCCCCCCCCCCCCCCAAAAAAAAAAAAAAAAAAAACTAATCCACATGCACAGAACCCAATCTCAAGCCTAATAACTTCCCCAAGCAACGAAAAACCTAAATTACATAGATATTGAAGAAATAATGAGAACAATTAACAATGCATTGAGAAGCTTCGTCCAATAATCTTCAAGTTTCTACAGTAACAGGTAAACCAAGCAATGTAATTACCATTATGAGTACCGAAAATGACATAAAACAGCCTCAGTTTATATTCAGGTCAATTTACAATTCTTGTTGCTTTGTGAATTTGAAATTTACTTTCTTTTCTTATGAACAACATCAAGTAGCTAATACTGTGAACTAAATAGCTTATGGAAAAAATCCTCCGATAAAAGAAAAGAAAACTGAGAGAGTTGCGGGATCTCATGAAAATTGCCCTCATTAAACTCACACCACCCTATACCAAGACAAAAAAAAAATCTCAATTATGTGTCATTCAGAATTCTCCCAATTGGGGTATCCATGAATCCTTTCTAAGCCACCAACTTTTCTCAAGGTAAGTGAAACCCAAGCCAAACCCACCAGAGAGATCAATGTGCCGAAATGTCATGAGCGAACTTTCAACTGAAAACCACGAGGAGAACAAGCAGAATGAAATGAAATCTGAAGGTAACAGAAAGATCAGAAAGAAAAAACAAGATACTCTTGTTTTCCTTGTCAGTGAAATATGTAACAAAACAAACATTCAATGTACATAGTGAGAAATGTCTCTATCCATATAACATCAATAAAGAAACAAATTGAAGACCAATCTAGAAGGGGGGAAAAACAAATAAAGCAAAAGTATGGCAAAAGAAAGAGAGAAATGCAGCACTGGTCTTAAATTTGTGCTGCAATTCGCATGCTCACATAGGATAGCACTCAACCAAAGATTCAGTCATGTGCCAGGAAGAGAAAATGATAGGCAAGAAGAAGCCAGATACAAGGAACTCTGATACAAGGAAATGCATTAATCTTATTGCCTTGGTTTATAATTATAAATGGTGGCTGAGCTCAAGAAATAAATTAGTTTAAAAGACCACTAGTGATGAAGACTAATCCATACATGAAAAGGCCGCCCCCAGTTGATCCAGTAATGCCACTCATAGAAAATAATAAGACATCAATGCTATGTATAGAAGTCTAAAGCTCACCCGTACAGAGCCCAGTTGATCCATTATTGCCTGCGAACGTGAAGCGAAGTCTTCAGCACATTCCTGCAACACACAGTGTTTGAACAGAATAATGGAGGAAGCTTAAACCAAAAAAAGAAATTAGGCGAAATCCTGCAACACTGGTATTCCAATAAAATAAGGAGGGAGGACGCTTGAACCAAATCAATATCACTGCTATTGAGGGTGTACCTGTAGGCCTATATGCAACCGTTTTCCTCCTTTGTGGTAAGGTACTATAACAGGGCGTTTGCTGATGTATTCCTTACAAACGAGGGGTTCTAGTCTGTATGAAACAGTCAACATAGCTTCAATTAGCGTGCTCTTGCTACAACTAACCAAATAAAATATTAAATTTTCAACATAAGCTGATCAAGGAAGGCCGTGATGAGCAAATGTATGTGTGACTGTAGAAGGTTGTAGTGTTCGCATCAAAATTTTAGGTAGGGGTTTAATGCTTAGTAACCCATGTGAATTAGGAATACCACAATCCTAACAAAAACTGATCTGTTAAAATCTAATGATCACCACCATGGTCAAAGAAATGGGGAATGATTATAGCACGATTCAATTACCAACCAGGTCAGCTCAGACCCTTGAGATACAGAATGGAAGATTAGAGCCATTAGATGACAAGATGATCTTCCATTGAGAGAGAGAGAGAGAGAGAGAGTATTTTACAATAAAATTTAAAATATGCAATCAGATGCTCCTTTATCATATATGCGTGTCTTATGCATGCAGATTCGAAATGTTGTTGTGAATGAAAAAAATGAAGTTTCTGCCCAGTCCTAACAAGCATTGGACATAGAATAGAAACGGGTAAGAATAGGTATACAAACATAGGACATGACAATTCTAAAAAATCATGACACGTAGGACAAGAGACAAATAAAAAATTTGTTCATTTTATGTACAGTTGGTATGAGTATGATGACTGTATGCGGGAAATAAAACCGTAACTAACACTAGCTCCAGTGGTAATTCCACACAAAAACAACCGTAATTATCACTAATGACGATATCAGTCATGAAAAAATGACAACTAACACTAATTCACGTAATTAATCTAAAAGACAAGTTCATCAAAAGTCTATCCCGGAATAAGATTGCCATATTTTGTAGTGACCGTCACCGTATTTCATATGTGTTTCACTTGAGGCATGCATGTCTCAAAAGTATAAGTCTTTTTATTACTTGGGCGCTTTCTTTGCTTCTCGAACCCAATCTTTCCTATTTCAGCTTCTCCATTGTCCCCTTATTAAAATTTCATAGAACTTCCTATAGTATGTCCTCCCTCCATGTCCCCGACATGTCTTACACGAATACAACAAACATTTAGGCATGTCGGAGCTCCATAGACGCAGAAAAGCAAAACTGTAGCCAACTTCTTTTCATATGCTATTACCATCGACTACTACAAGTTTAGAAACCAAATGCCAATAGCACCACACAGGCACACATAACTACAGCATTAGCCATATCCCAAGCTCCTAACCTGTGGGTTTCTTTCTTTAGTCTATTTAGTTCTTTTTTGTTTCACGGAATAAGTGGGGTGACGAATGGAATTGGTAACTCTAATTTTGTCATGCTCCCTTTGCAGTCAATGACATCCACCCAAGGAAACCCTTGCATATGGTGCATGCATGTGCACGAGATATGGGCAATCTAATAAGAATAAAACACAGGTCAAATAAGGATAGATTGGATGAGAAACTAGAATGACTAGCACAGAATGATTCGAGTGGATTGTGGAGAAAGTAAAAAGGTCTCTATGATAGGATAAAGTAGAAGCCTTTCAAAGGAAGGGGTCTTCGAGTGAGATTGCGACACACATACATAAAGGACTAGACAAGCGGAGATAAGGATTAAGACATACCTATAAGCCACAGGATCAAATGGATGAAAAATGTTGAACATTTGGCGACAAGCTGGCATCTCTTCACTTACATTTTCTTCTTCCCAATATTCTTGCCCTTTTCCTAGAAAAGAAAAGGTGCAAATAAGCGAACTGCTGACAAAACGGGACCATTAGTTGAGAATGGTTCAATAGTTAAAGGAAGCAAGAAAGGAGTCATGCCAAAGCATCTCACTTTAGTCACCTTTAAAGCAAGAAACAATATACCAAAATAACGCAAGTTTCGTGAACTGGTGGAAAACATTTTCATAAACATGAATTGGAAAAAAAAGGAGGCAAACTTCACTTTTATCCCCTATGGTTTGCACCAAGTGTGATGCCTCCCCGCCCCCGGAACCCCCCTGCCGGGCCGCTGAGTTTATTTATCCCTACATAACTCCCTGTAGTTTATGGACTAATGCGCACTCTCTCATTTTTCTCTCCAAATAAAGCAGCATCTGCACCTCACACATCTAAAAAGAGAGTGAAACATTGTTCAAGACCAAAATATCCACATAAAATCATCTAACTTGCAAAAAAAAATGCAACATTGCAACCCCTCCCTCCTCGCCACCACATACCCTTCTCCTTCCCCTTCCTTTACCGTCACTCCTCCCTCCTCTCCGTCATTGCCTAAGCTAGCCATTATTAATCTAATCAAGAATTAAACCCCTCTTAATAATTGGGAGAATCTGTTTTTGCAACAATCTGCCATCAAACCATGTAATTCCAGCAAGAACTTGCAACTCTACAGCACAATCTGGCCATATTAGCCACAACCCACCAGTGCCAAACTACGAAGTGCATATTACTAACTAACAACAATTGGTGTTCTTCAAGCTGATTTACCCAAAAAAAAAAACAATTGGTGTTCCCACTAGAATTCCACAGGAATTTGACTCTGGAATCTGGATGTTATGTCATTCTAAAAAATCTAAAGGCAAATACCAAAGCAACAAAAAATTCACGCACACAGAACTGAAATTGCACACAAAATTTGGAATCAGGTATCCCCATCAATGAAAAACCTGATTCAAAATTCACGTTGTTTAATTTAAGAAAAACACCTCAGCCTGGTATGCATGGCTTTTGGTGACTTTCCCTGATTGTCACATAGTGGCATTTAAGAAAATGCCAAGGTCTGATTTATACGTAAGTTTTCCCCGTACTTCAATTGAAGATTATGTGATCAGTTGATTGCTTATATACATCATAAAATGCTATATACATGTAATGAAACTAACCCGCAAGATGCTGCGATCCGATTCAAGATATTCTTACTCTCAATCTGATATTTTCACACACATGTACATGTGTATATATGTTGCATGGACTCAGATGCAAGTATCGAGGGCGGGTGCGAGTCCAAAATGGATACTGGGATATGTGTCCCCTAATTGGGTGTGGGTACGGGGACACGTTGTGAACTTGTTTGTAGTACATATTGCATAAATTTTTCAGATTATGTATTGTAAGATGTATTTTAAAACGTATTTAAACAAGAAGGGGTTAAGAAAAATATGATTTGCTATTTTATGGCCATGCGAGACTAGAAATATCTCTTTTCTAGCAATTTTCTATTCTTTTTATGTAAATATCATGACAATTAGAGGATCCGAGTGTCCAAAATGGATACGCGTGGTGGACACATCGACACGGGTACTTCAGCCAAAATGAAGGATCCATGTAAGATAGGTACAAGTTTATGTGTGTGAGATTAGTTCATCACGAGAGAGAGAGAGAGAGAAGGCGAGGGCATTAAAGTCATTTTACAAGGTATATTAACAGAAGTTAATAGCGCAGTTTAGTCCACAAAAAGCATAGGGAAGTATGCGCAGAAACATACCAGGATACACCAAGAATATGTTACAATAAGGATACACTTCAAAAGAAAAATGCTATACTATACCACTGACAGTTGAAATACACCATCCCTATTTTCTTTTGTAAGATTTTTGTACAGAGGAAAATATTTTTATCAAGAATCTTTCACCTGAAGTTTTTTCCCCATCATTTGGTCCCAGAATTGATTTCAAGGACACAATTAGTCCAATATCATAACCGTATGCTCTCATCTGTTAAACCAGTCATTCCCTCCAAATAAAAATAGCTAATTGATCCAAAAATCTAGATTAATTTCTATCTGTCTCTGTGATGATGAGTTACTGAAATTCATGAAACTCTTCAATGGCAGCATAGTCAGACCTGCCGACAATGGAGGAACAAGGACCCAAGTTCACCGCACCCTTGGACACTCTTTATTGTGCTCTTATTTGGGGATTGAGCAGAGAGTCAGACAAAGCATTGCTCGACACGTTTTGTACAATAACTTGCAGAAGTTGGATCCAGGAGTTATTTTCACCAAGCCGGCGTAAAAGATTTTCACTTAAAATTATTTCCCACCTGTTTGTTCAACCAAACACCCAAACTTATTGAAGACGATTTTTGCAAAAGTATTTTACGACAAACCAAACAGAGCTGTACAGTCCATGTCATAAGTGACGCACACAAAGACATGAGGCAGACACTACAACAAATAGAAAGCTGACACGGAAACTCTAGGAAAACGACATGGACACGGTAAGGACATCCAACAAATCTAAAAGTTATAATTAATTTCTGTTATTCTGTATAATGGTCTGGTTGTTATCATTATAATAACTATGGTTTGATACTACTATACATTCATGCAAACTAACATTACATGCTAAGGAAGAAAAGTTGCAGCTAACGGATTTTTCTTTTGTCTAACATCAAGAGTACCCAGGAATGCTCCTGTTAAGAGAAAGCTAAGCCTTTAAGAAGTATCCACCAAGTGGCTGACATTATTAAGTTTATTTCGAACCTAATGGGCATATCCGAGAAGCAATCAGCATCACTGTTCTAAAAGTCAGCCTAGAGGCTAGCGTGGTCTGCTGCCCGCCTAGGGTCCTAGACGTTCGATTTGACGGCGGGACGATTAGTTGGTTAAGCGGCATTAGTCGGATAGGTGGGGACTAGACGGCGAGTACATTTTGCAACTTTTTTGAATTGGAGGTTTAAATATGTAATAGTAGAAGGCACATGCTAATCTCTAGGTGCCGCATAATCGTCTACTAGTCGGCCCAGGTGCTAGGAGCCCCTCCACCACTCAACTAGCGGCTAGCAACTTTTAGAACCATGATCAGAATGTTACAAGCGTTAATGTCCAATATGTCCAACCTGTCCACACGTGCTCTGAGAGGGACACCGCTCCTCTATAGAAATGTCTGTGTCCCACAAAATCTACTCCTGCTGTTAGATTAGCCAACTCAAAACCAATTGGCAATGAGTGGAGAGGCCGTCCAGGCTCATATACTAGTTTTGGAAGTTATAATTAACCACCGTGAGACAAGCTCTGATACTCCTCTACACGTGCGACCCCTGAGCCGCACGTGGAAAGGTAAACTACAGATCCATAACATTAGGATCATAATAAAACACGGTGCACTTGTGGGACAAACAACGGGGCAATCAATCGAGAGATTTTTGTCCAAAAGACTCTGAAACTACCTCTGATACCATGTTAGAGCATTCAACTCAAAACTAACTGGCAATGAGTGGAGAGGCCGTCTGTGCTCATATTCTAGTTTTGGAGTTTATAATTAACCAATGAGGGACAAGTGCTAACACCTACAAAACCTATGAAGAATCTAACAAAGCAAGGAGCAAAATGCCAAGTCCGCAATCACCAAAAATTCAGATTTATAGGAACTACGATTTTAGTCTTCATTGATCACCCTGGAACTAGAAACTTGTGAGCAAATTAAAATCTATGTCAATTTTAATCACATTTTGTATCACACTAACATGACTCTGACTGAGCAAGAAACTCACAATCAATTTCAAAAAAGAACACAATGCAGTGAAAATATTTCTACCAACTAAATTAAAGATATCTCCCAAGAAAAATAGAGACCCTAAGACAAATATCAAATTTACCAAAACTAAGTATGCAATAACTAGTTTCTTACCAATCCCTATACGAGTATTGCGGAGGGCAAGAAATACACCGAGGGGAGACCCGACTGCAAAGAAGGTGTCCACCTGGCATATAAATTGAGGTAAAACCAGGAGCGTTATTCAATAATAGACTAGAAAATTTAAACTTGCCTTCAGATAACCACCTTGGCATCCTATTTGTGAGAGAGAGAGAGAGGGAACGAAGTCCAAAAGCTTGGCAATTTATAATTTTCACAGATGCCCAGAAATACAAAAAGGAAAACTATTACCTTGAATTCCAACTTCGTATATTTGATATAAGGAGTGTGACAGTTCGGCGTATCATTTTGTCCACATGGAAGCTTTCCAGAAATAGGTTGATTTGCAGTAGTCGTGGACACCGCCTCAAATCCTATTAATGTTGCTCATCAAATTCCAAATACCATCTCAGTATACATAATACCAATATACATAATACATATCATCAGCATGAATAAAAAGCAAGAACTGGCCAAAGCACAAGAAACAGAAAAACAAATCCCCTGCATGTACCTGCACCACCACACACAGTTTCCAATTCTGCGATCCTTGCTTTTAGGCAATCAATCTGTGACATTAGTAAATTTATTCAGCAGGATAAACAAACATTTGGAAACTAAGGCACCTAAGTTGCTAAATACCACCTCTTCCCTCAGCAGTTCTATTGCTTTGTCTCTATCATTCTCAGACCCACTGCAGGACAGGTTTTCTGCATCGCGCGCCGGTACTTGATTGTTAAGGTTAGAGGCTTCATTAGAATATTCCGTTTTGCAAGAAAGCATGTCTCTAGAATCAGAAACCTGTTCATGGTCATCTTTCCCCAGTGATGAAATAGCATCGAGTTGCTTAGACTCCACCTCCGTTGCAAAAGGTTCGTCCAAATCTAATGGGACAGAAAAACTAGTGGGAACAGAAGAACCAGTGGGAACAGAAGAATCTTCCATCTCTGGGACTGGAGAAGTTGGTTTTCTGCCAGCATTGTCTTCTTCTGAGGGACCTACAATTCCCTCAGTTTGATTGTTAATAGAGACGATGTTCTTGTTCTGACTGGATTTGAAATTGCACTCTGAAGATTGGTTGTTCAGAGTACGGGAAGAAGATTTTTCATTCACAGGGTGTTGTTCTTTATACATCCACTCCATTGGAAAGGGGGAGGATAAATTCTCTTGATGGCAAATAATATCATACGTGAGAACACTTCCCAAAGAGTGACCATACAAGGAAACCTACAAAGGTAGAGCATGACCAAAGAACGAATCTTCAGCATGAATCACAATCTGGAATCTTTAAACCTTATCTACTGAATGTTCAAAACAGCCAGAGAGTACCTTTCCATCATAACCAGGATTCCTCTTCAGGAACTTCAAATATAGTTGATTTAGTTGGTCAGAGACCTGGAGATAAATCATTTACTATGAGTCCGCAAATATTACTAAAGCAAATCTTTGATTTCTTAAATTATGTTCCAAAAAATAAGAGATTGACCAGACAGGCGGGATATAAATTGTCCTAAAAAAAATGATATAATAACGGTACATGGTCAAAGTTGTCCGGGATGCGTGTCCGGACATGTCCATGTCCCAGACAGGCGGGACACCGGTGCGTGAGGCTGACCAACGTGTCGGTGCTTCTTAGTTGTCAAAGTGTTCAACTTCAAGTACTAGGATATTTGACAACAAGACAAACTATTAACAAATTAAACTTCAACCATCCCTCATATCCCAATGGCAAGATTTTCTCTATCTCCTTTTAGTTGTTCGTAGCCAAATGAACAAAGTAAGGCACTTCTAAATATTCCTCACAAGTTTTTGCACTATTCCTAGTGTCTCCAACATTTCAACCCTTTAAAGCTTTCCATAAAAGTCCAAATACCAACAACCGACCCCATGAATTTACTGCACAAGAATTATGAAGTAGAAGCAAGCCAAACCTACAATATATTTTGCATGAAGTCGCTGCACAAACTATCCCAGTAAAAGTGTTAGTCATACCATAAATAGGAAGCAGTACTATCATTGTATTAATAAGCTATATGATTTCCAGCTCATTTGTAACAGAAGTCAAAGCCTTAGTGGAAGCAAAAAAAATTTGTCAAATTGGCTGATGTTTGCTGTGGCTCTGTTCCATGTGTGACATCATATAACATGCGTACACGAGTTTATACCTATATGTGTATATATTTGTTTATACATTTGTCCACCTGTGGCCTATGTTGCAAGAGTACGGATACGGACATGGGATAAGCAATTGTCAAAAAATGGGGACAAGGACATGGCGGGGGACTACAACTTTTTATATCCTTTTTTTTTTTAGTTATTCACACCTACATTATAATTAGTCCCTCTAACTATTTAGGGTAGGGCTCCTATCAAATGCGTTCTTGACTGTGGTTCCTGCAATATCCCCATGTGTATCCCCACCGTCCCCTCGTGTCTCAGGCGTGACCCAGTGTGTCCCACCATAAAAATATCAAAACATAACACACACGACAAGTGGGGAGTTCCATAAGTATTTTGGCATGTTGCGTGTCCCCAATGTGCCCAACCAGGATACGGCGACTCCTAGGTGTGTGTCGGTGCTTCATAGCATGTGACTCTTGTACGTGATTCCCATATATCAGTCTTCCATAATCCAATTTTGTGCCTTCTACAAAAGATCCCATTTCATTTTTCAACTTCTTTGGTAGTAAAATTCTCCAAGAAAAAATAAGCTGCTTGGAGACGCTGGAGTACGATCCTTCATACCCTATGAAGCACGGGTACTTCTAAAACCCCAATGTACTCGTACCCGTACCGTGCCGGATACTGGTAGTTCATGGGTACTTCTAAATACGTACCGGGTACCCTGAAAATGTACCTGGTACTTTTGGGCCTATTCGTAAAGATTTAACAACCTTAATGGTTCCGCGTGGGAAAAAAATTCAAACAGCAGGCCTTAATATGCAATACTCAATGCGATAAAGTCGTAAACTGAAGACCACGACTCAAGTAGGACACCACATTATACCCAAGGACAGACTAGGTTGTGGGACATTGCCAGAGATGCATCTGATTCAATGGGGGGTGCTGGTATTCTTGATATCGCTTATCTTTCACTTGATGAGCCAGATATGGAAGTTGTGTTGTTTAGAGATGAAGTCGATGAAGTTCAAGATCCTTAGTTCTTAGGACTATTTTTTTTTGTTTTTTTTTTTTGTTTTGGAGCTTGCTTTAAGTGTTGTTTGTATGTACTAAAACTCTAAAACGACATTGCATTGCTTTGATCTATGATTCTAGGCACGTTGAACTTGATGTATGAACTCTTAGTCTCTTAACTTTTATTTATGCAGCTTTTTGTTGGCAAAATGAGTTTATTATTTAGTTTATGCAATGGAACATAGTAAAATAGAAAATAAAATAAAATAAATTACACTGACGTACCCAATCGTACCCGCACCCTACTTTTTAAGGTTTTTGCTGTATCGCGTACCCGTACCCCTTACCCATACCCGTGCTTCATAGTCATACCTATGCAGGCAAACTTCGCTTGGAGCTACATGAGCACAGCCCATGATATAATACTTGAAGGCAATATATGAGGAAAGCGTCCCAAAAAGGCATCCCAAATTGCTCTTGAAAGGAGCAATTTCAAATAAAATATCTTATTATACCACCTCCCAAAGGGTTGACATTCACTCTGGTGTACGTAACAATACTCAGCTGACGTTGCAATATTTTGAGTCTACGTCAAACGATAACTGAAGTTAAGTTTCTGAAATCTATAGAAAAAGTTTTGATTGGGCTACAAACTGATAAACCACTCAGTGTGTACCTACGTCAACCAGGAACAAGAACAGAAAACGAAAGGAAAGACTAGTTGAAAGATTTTGCAGGTATGACATATCCTACCGAATTGATTATATCCTGGCAGTAGACAGGGCTCATGTAGTACAATACATCGTGAACTGTAGCGCTCAACATCACTCGCAAACCCCGTACGCCATCTAAAGTAATTTTCTCAACTGCAGCTTCACCGCTAAACTTCAAGCCCTTCCTCCACTGGACAGCAGAGAGGGGAGAAAAGAAAAGAAAAGAAAAGAAAGTAAGCGATTATGAGTAGAAACTTCAAGTACCACTCCTGCATAGGATTGAAAAATACAAACAAAACGTATCAAACAAAGGCGACTACAAAGAAAGAGAAAACAAAGAACATCTAGAACCACCAACAAAAAAGTAGTTCAAATTAACAAGCTCCATCAACAATGTATATGAATTTTGAAACAAATAGTAAACCTCATACAAATGCATCCTAGAATTCACGAAGGAGATTAAAGACAAACTTAAGCTAAAAAACAATTAACACCAAACATGTAATGACTTCAAAATTCATGAGAGCCCAAATCTGGCATTGAGAATATCAAATAACAATTGATTTGGCAAGTGCAAATATTTCTAGGTTGACTATGCTCATCTTCTTCTTTTCAGCCAATCTTCTCAAATTATAGGCAATTACCTTCATTTTGCCAGAGTTACTTTCTCGTGTCTACTCCAATGTTTGTTTCCATCCATTATCTTCTAAAATGTATGCACAGCTTTCAAAACGAAAGAACGTAAATCATAGTTTGTCTATATCCAATTATCCATGAAGCATGCACGTTTTCTGTTTATGTCTAATACAATTTGATATTTGCACCCTAATATTTTTTGTAGCCCTCTTCTCTATTGGCCTTGAAGTAAAATTCTCACAATTATTTTCCTTTCCAGTTTTATTTTGCTAATCTATTGACTTGTATAATCTCTCTTCATACCTAGTCCCAAGCTAAGAAGCACATATACGGGTACAAGTACGGGCACTGTATGATATGGGTGCATACATATGGTGAAACCCAAAAAATGTAGGGTAAGGATACAGCTGGGGTACAGCTATAACAAATGTGATTGTTATAATTTAGGGAAATGTATTAAACAAAATAATCACGCTTCAAATATACCTAAATGTAAACTCAAACAATTGTATTGAGAGGCAAAAGATTAGGGTTCTCTTCTCATTACGTAGTACTTATACAAGAGGGAAAAAGATAAAATTAAACTATGACCCTAAACGACTAATCTAATTACACGAGTAAATAAATACAGACTAATTACACGTTTACACCCACAACTTAACACTCCCCCTCAAGTTGGTGCGAAGATATCAATCAAGCCCAACTTGAACACAATGGGGTGGAAACTCTTACTGCCAAGCCCT
>JAXBDA010005330.1:0-24938 GCA_036023075.1 Gaultheria prostrata
AGGTAAACAAACAAACATGCATATATTGAGACGCAAAAACACAATTTCAGAGCCACTTTACCTGAGCTCTATTGCCAGAAAGACACTTGACATAGCTTTGACATTGTCCTTCATTACTCAAAAGTGGGTGATAATGCAAACAAGAAGAAGCAAAAGAACCACGCATCAAAGACTTTCCACCTTCTTATAAATGTTATTCGCATGTTGTCTTGTCCAAAGGTAGAAAGGTAAGTCGTCCCCATTCTTAGTGCACTAACCTATAAGAAGAGGTAGGGTACATTAATATAAGCAGCAAAAGAAAAATAAGACAACGAATAGTAGATTCCAAAATGGTAAGGCTGCATCATGTTTCAATATAACTCGGGACACTATTAACGTTGAGGAAGCTGCTAGACTTTCATTGAAATAAATCTCAAAGTAACTTACACATCGCGGAAGAAATGGTATTTTCCTACAAATCAAGCTACATGGTTCCAAAACACAAACAAGATATTTGAACAACAGAACAGAAAGACATGACGCAACTAGGTATTCAGCTCTAATGGCACTCTGTAACCGAGACCATTTCTTAAAAAATATGGAACAAGTGACAATAGAAAAGAACCAACAACATGGCATACCTAGCCCAATGAATACAGCAAACACGTCAAGCTTGCACCTCTTAAAACCAAGGCATCCACCATATATACATCTTTCCTAGGTTTTTGTGTGAAACTGCTTCTGCAATTAAACGACGCGCCTGTCCTTCTACGGCAAGAGGCAGAGATGGTGCTGCTCCAACACCTACAACAACTCCTTGCAGCCGTGCTTCAATATTACTGATGGCACGCTGCAATTTTTAGAGACAACATTGTTGAGCCTTATATCCTGGCAAGATTTTGCCCACAAATTGATAGTTTCGACTGAACTAAGAAAGACAAGATCAAATATGTGAAATGAGTAAAAGCAAGCAAACGTAGTCACAAGAGTCGCCTAATCCATATTCTGAGTCCTTTTCTTGTTTTTGTTGTTAATTTATCAACCCGAAATTAATTCCCTACTATGCGAAAGTAAGATAGCATTGATACAAGCCTGGAAAATGGCATGCATAATGAAGTCCTGATAATGGCAGTAGAGCCCTTTTTCTGCTAGTTGATCCACAAACAGGCTAGCTTCACATAAGTTGTACAGAGTTATGCAGCCAGATTACACATTCTACACATAAGTTGCCTTGACGAAGTTCTTGTAAGCACCACTACATGATAAAGTCATAATTGATTCACCGACTATAGTTACGCTTCACAATATATTCGGCAGTCGAATCCAAGTCAACAATGAATTTCAACTTCTCAGACTTCCAAAATTGGCTAACGTTAAGAAGCAACTTTTAGACAATCTATGTCATTCAAAAGGAGGAGAAGGAGAACAATGAAGATTCTAACCTGGGCGTGGGGATTCTGAACTTCTACTCCGCTGGACTTGTGAGATTTAGTCCATTCCACAAGAGGATCATGGATGAAAGTTTCAAGCACACTCATTAGAGTCTCCCTATGGGCCCTCAGGACAGAAAGTGTGATCTCACAAACCCTCAGAAAAATACCCTCATATCCAGTAATGCCCAATCCATCAATCACATTCTGTAGATCCAATCAGAAAAATTAGTTGAAGAATTTATCCATCAGGTACAGTCAAAACTAGGAAATCATAAATAATATTAATCATTAATTGAAATTGCCAAGAATGCACTCGATTGAGGTGAGAATACTGCATTTTAAAAACTCAACATTTGTTTGGTGTAATATTGAATACTAAACCTCATTTGAACTAAATGCGTGTCAATTCAATAGAACGACAAATTGCATATGCCTAGTAAGCGAATAGCTCGACTTGGCCTCTTGACAACTGCTAAAATTTGTCTATAATGTGCAGATCATATACCTATGTGCTTTTTCTTACCTGGGTTAGCCTGAAAGGCACCAGCTCAGGTTTCTCCAACTGCAAACCTTTGTCAAATAAGCAACTGAAATCAACATGAATGCAGTCACCTGTGGTAGAATCGAAAAGAATATTTTCCCCATGTCGATCTCCTAGGCCCACAATGTGCCCAACCATTGACCAAACTGCAGCAGTGTGTGAATATGCAACTCGAGCCCTGAACCAAGCAGCTGGTTCAGAAAATGAGTTCAAAAACCATTTGTGGAAAGCTGGAGGAAACATCGGAAGAATTTTGTTCTTCAGCATCTCATCTTCTGGTATTTTCCCTTGGCATTGATCATAAATTCGCTTGATTAGCGGATTTGTCTTCTGCCTGTCAAATTTCCCAGAGCTTATATAAATGTCTTGAAGTATATGCCGGAGCCCACGAGTGTGGGGAACCCACTCAACCATACCACAGTCCTCTGTTAGCGGAATCACTGCAAAGGTGCGAATGTACAGCTTCCTCCTGCGACTTTCTGGGCACTTGGACAATAAACGGTTTATCATAGCATTAAACTCCATCATGCGCGCATCTTTTCTGAGGTCATCCTTAGGTTTGCAAAGGAATGGACGTTCAATGCCGTCACTTCCCAGAAGAACCACCTGTAAACAATGGTATGCTTGTCATAAGGATGATGCATAGTGAAATCTTCAATGACCATCAGGACAAACTATCAAGTGCACGTCCACCATATCATAGAGGTGACAAAATAGAGTTGTCCAAATATATGGCTGGGCAAAGTCAACATGACCATTGACTATAGAAGATCAGGCTTGTTACAATTTACAACTATCTGAACAGTCAGATAATGCCACAAGCAACTGAGCTGGCAAGGGCGTATTTCCCACTTCTTTTTAGGTCTGCAAGGATAAAATTTGGTTTCTCTACCTACATGATCCGTGATTAAATTTTAATCAGTACATATCAAGCAGGGTCACATGTCTTCAGAAGGAAAATAATAAAGATATTTGGTATAAATGTACTCTTGGACGAAAAGATGGTGATGCCCTTCTACACTAACTTTTGGAATATTATAAATGTGAACCGACTGATGAAAAAATGTCGAACCAGATGGGACTGCAATTAGAAATACTTGTGAAGAACACGTTCAAGCAATCTGATTTGAAATTTTGAACCGCAGATCATACGAGAAGCTTACTTTCTTGGGTCGTTGAAGAGACGAAAGGATCTCAGCTTCATCAGCAATACCTGATATTGTCGGTAGATCTGTGGCCGAGAAGATATCAGATCTAAGCGAATCAGACAGATTCATATCATAAGTGGGTAGATTTACTGTTAGGGACTGCTGGATAGGCATTATGATTTCCAGTGGCATCATCCTCTTCAATGCACTGAATTCAGTTGAGATATTGATGGTCCTTGCCTTTGACTGGCCAGCATGGAAGCACAACCTGATTAGATGATCAATCAGGGTGGCAAACTGAACAAACAAGTTATTGCCCTTGTTTCCCTGACTTGACGATTTTCTTGCAGCTTGTATGATCTCCGCAGCAGCCTCTCTCCTTGAAGGTACAGTGGATTTTGAAACTGCTGCCATAATCCAGAGGCCTTGCTGTGGGTAATCCCGTAGAACGGTGGTGACAATGTATTTGACCAAACGAACAATTTCTTCATTTTGGTGGCAAATCCTGGAAACTAACTGAGGAAGCACTGTTAACCATTGATATGTGGGCAGATCCTTTGAACAACCTCGCATGATGCCCATAACCTAGAAAAGAAAGGATAAACCGGTATTAATTGATAAGTGGTGAAGAAGAGCAAAGTAACCACTTTTTTTCGGGAAAATTTGAAGATCGGGACAGAAAGATCTCTACCTTCACATGGACATTTTTCATATCTTTATTGGATGAACCACTTCTCTGATAAATGCTTCCAAAATCAAACCAAAGGGTTAACAACCTTGGAAGGGCTTGAAAGAGATTCTTGTGGCCTCTATGAAGACCCTTTGCATAGAATAACAGTACATCAGGAAGGTAGGACCACCAACGTTTGTCAGCATTTAAATTTGTAGAGACTACAGTCGCAGAAACAGATGGAATCATCCTGGGACCTAGCTCCAAATTCTCCTCCTGCCGTTTTCTGGCATCAACCAGCAGTTCATCACAATACTTGGCCACATAGAAGTATCCTTTCTCCCACTTGGGCTGGAGATCCCTCACCCTAGAATACAGACCGATGACATCTTCCTTCTGCTTCTGGCCAGTATAATGGATCCATCTCGAGTAGAGGAGGAGAGTTTTTGCAATATCCAGATTATCATTGAAGGCTGGAGTATCAGAGAGTAAAGGACCAGGGTTCAGTGGAATCACTGACAGGCTGGTGATCGATGAAAGGGAAGCAGAGCCAATAACCTCCACTGGCATGTTCAGGAGATTTTGTTGTAGCTCTTCAATGGCACCATCAGATCTCCTAGTACTCCACAGAAGCTTAGCCTTTTCCATGTGGACATTAGATGCCCCAGAAGCCTTTGCTTCTAGAATTGCTCGATTAGCTGTCTCGTAATGGCCAGCTGATCGACAGAGTTTTGCATACTGCAGCCAGTAGTTCCCAACTTGAGCACCCTGACCACTGGCCCCAAAAACCAGTCTCCGGAAAGCTAAGAGTGGCTCCCTCGTCCACAGAGATGGTTGTGTAAATCGGAGCCGATTTTCCCAATTTTCTGCCGCTTTTGAGAATCCAGATTCACCCAAATGGAATGATTTCTCCAAGAAAGATTCACCAACAAGGAGACTATGGAAGTCTTGCAACTCCCTCAGCATGTGAAGCTTTACAACAAACGGGTAAGCCCGGGCATAGGAGTCCATGCCAGCAGCAGCTAAAGGAGCAATCAGAGCTTGTTTTGAGAGTGCAATTCGTTCAGCGACTGAGAACTGGTCTTTCTTCATCATTGCCTGCAGAATCTTCGCAACATCCATGTCAAAGGAAGCATTGCTCTCAGAACTGCTACAAAGTAAACCTTCTTCATCAGCTCCATTAAGGAACTCATCCATCAGGTTCCACCTGCCAAGCCTCCATGCAGCCTGAACACCTTGCATACACCATGTTTTCTTGTACTGAGGAACCCTAGAAATCAATCCATCTACATGAGTAACCATCGCCTGCAAATGGCACATGTTTAGCAAACAGTTGAGAACATCTGAATGCCTCTGAACTGAAGTGGGTTCCATCTGCAAAGCCTGTTCACAAGAAGTCAACACTTCTGCCCAATTTCCTGCTTTCTTGTTTATTAAGAGCTGGTCTTGCAAGCTTTTAGATTTGCGTAGACATGCCAAACCAGACAAACCATCAGGCTCATCCAAGCAGCTGTATATTTCCATTAGAAGTGAGACATCTTCATCTTCAAATATGCCACTCCTCTCAGCTGCAGGGTTAAAAGATCCCGACTTTTCACGCACGTGAGACTCAAAGTACAACAAAGCCCTCGCATAAGCCTGACACCTGAATGAGGCCCTAGAAAGGGTTACCTTAGGAATTGCAGCCAAAAGCTCTGAAACGTATTTACACTGCAAAAGGACTTGGTCTGAAGCTACTGCAGTATTCGTATTCTGATCTTTTACCTTCGAAGCTTGTTGCTTAGAATTTGATGATTGAAGAGACTGACAAAGAGCAATCTCTTGTTCAACATCATCCACCCATTGGCCAAGATTATCAAGAAGAGTGAACACAGCCTGAATGCAAACTTCACTTTGCCGAGAACTGATTCCATGAATCGCAGCCACACTATTCTCTGATACTGCAGCATCAAGAACAGATAGGATCTCCTCCGTTATGCCACATCGTGTCTCCTCAGTGCCATGGCAGACAGCATCAAGGACCAAATATGGCAGCAGATATGTTGCTGTTTGCGTATCGTGACGCACTATACCCCTGCAAGCATTGAAAATACTTGCACGAGAACCAGTCGCATTCACAGTCAACTTTCTTATCCAGAAATATATCCATCTTCTAAAAGACAAGGAAGGCCGGTAAATAGGACCAGCAGATGAAGAATCTGCAACATTTGGAAGCTGAAATCTTGAGGTTAAACAAGGGGCAATTATCTCTTTCACATAGGTAGAGAAACGGTCCCACAACCTCTGACCCCTACCATTCATTCCACTGGTATTAGAATTGATCTTGATCCCAGAAGGAGGGACATTCAAAGGTTGTTTACACTTCAGTGTCTGCAATAAAGGAGCTTCGTCTAGTGAAGCCTCACAACCTGCAATCTTTAGAAGCTCCTGTATAGCCAATGCTGCTGAGTCTTGGATAATGGTGTCAGGTGCAGCCCTAAAAGCCCTAGCCAGATGCTTGTGGATCAACTCGAATATCAAATCATCATCTGAACAAGCAATTTTAAAGCGCTGGCTCGAAACACCCTTTACTTTAGCAGGATCAACTGCACCAAGTGCTCCAAGGCAATCAGCGCATACCAACTTCAGCCGCTGTCCGACTGAAGTTCTTGATTCTTCTGCACAGCCTCTAAGCAAGGAAGTAATCAAAGAACTCAAGACATCCATATCCGAATCTACTTCCCCAGTGATAAGAGAAGTGACGTCCTCCTTTCTCAGGTTCAGCAATTTGCACAGCTCGCTACCCACCATATACCTGACATTCAAATTCTCATGATTTAGACCATCAATAATATCCCGCAACTGGTCTTTCAAAGTCCTGGAACCACGTGCTTCTTCTATCTCTTTGTTCACTCCTCTAAGGGCAGGAATATTGGGCAAAGGAGGGAACTCACAGATATGCTTCTTGAGGATATCCCTATTCTCAAATATAAGTTCTTCCAAGATTTCCACAATTTTACTGAAATTTGAAGAAGAATACCTATCTCGCTCCAACAAGGGAATAAGAGCAGCAAAAACTTGAGATATTACATGTTTAGTGCTAGAAGGTGCTAGCTTTACCAACTGCTTTACGAAAAAATGCAAGACATAGAGACCGTCAGCCTGCAGTGGCTCTTTATCTATGACATACATCAGAAGAACCATGAGTTTAGGTACATAAGTTCGAAGGTGGGAACCCATCATATTGATCAGCATCTCTATACGTTTTATGCCTTGTTTCTGCAATAACAGGTCTTCCGTGTGAATCAATTTCCTATCCATACTGTTAAGAAGACCAACAAAGTGATTCTTCAAAAATCCAGGAAGATCATCAGAATCAGTTAAAATTCTCGCAACTTCTTTTATCATCTGAGGCACCTTAGCTAACCTGTAAAACCCAAAACTAAAAGCGCTCACCAACAAAGGCCACAATTATAAAGATGTAACAGCAGTACCATTAAATGGAGCATATATTCTCAGCAAAAGAAGACCCTAATTTAAAAGCCCTGACAAACCAATTCAAGTATTGAAAAAACAAAAAGAAGTTGACTTCCATATGGACTTTGGTAACATCAATGTTCTAAATTAAAATAAATGTAAAATGAGAGAGAGAGAGAGAGAGAGAGAGAGAGAGAGAGAGAGAGAGAGAGAGATGCCATTGAGTTGTTGAAAATTGGATACATAGGGAAGAAAAAGCCACAATTAGGAATGCTCAACATCAGAATAAAGAGTGCTTAATTGGACTCCACACCACCAACAATGCCTTTGTCAATTGTCTCAATTCCTTAGAATCAAAAGATTGGTGAAGAATTGTGCACCTTTTGTTTGTCTCATCCAAATCACCATCTACGAAGCACACAAGTTCATCCAATAGTGCAGGCAATGCAGCTGCAAAAATCTCTTGGTTGTTGGACCCAGTCTGCGCATGGTAAAACTGCAAAGCCGAGAGCAACTCTCCACTATCAGCTTGATGAAGAGCAAACGCAAGCACTTTTGGTAGCCAGGTAACAATTAGTTGCACCATATCTGTGTTTAAGCACCTGGCAAACTCATATAAAGTAACAACTGCTTGATCATTATCCTGTTGGGTGACAACAAGATTTGGAAGGACAACAGGAATCATTTTCTTGACAAGTTCTTCAGTTTCAACATTGAGGACGGCGTCAGCAAACTCTCGGACCATTTGCAGACGACTTACAAGCCTATTAGATAGATAATCATACAACTCATTCCGAACCCGTATAACTTTGGATAGGAGTAGTTCAAATCCTCCTTTAACATGGCTGTAGCAAGAACGAAGTATTAACTTAGATGCAGATAACCTCACCGTCAAATGTGGATTATCAAGTTGATCAACCAACAAAATAAGAGAGAATAAGAAAACTTGACTGTTGATATCAACTGAAATCATAATCTCTGCTGTTGATTCCAGTAGAGTCTCGAATATATCGGGATCATCAGCTTCTGCCAAAGCATGTTTTATCTTGTCCAAGAACTTGTGTTCTTTCGTTTTGTTTGATTCCTCTTCGTCCAAAAGCAAACAATTGAGCATGGGCACCTCAAGGAAGAAGCCAATCCTTGTGCTAAATGCTTCTCTGACAGCCCTTTTCCTGTGAAGAAGAAGGTAATCAACGCATGTAATCCATTCAGATCTTGTTTTGAGGAGCATATCCTTGGTTCCATGTGCAAGGATCCTATGAATTATTCTCACACAAGCAACTTGAACCTCTTCTGACGAATCATCATAAAGAAGCTCAAAGAAGAGAGACTGTATACGGTAAAAATCACAGTCAATATCACATTCTATGCTTTGAATGTCAGGTAAATGTACAGCCATTGATAATTCCTGATTGTGTACAACTCTGCTGTCACACTTTGAACACCAAAATCCAGCCGACAGAAGATCTACTGTCGCATTGTGCTTAACCTTGTCCTTTGTCAGGAATAATTTGCATTCATTCTCACAAAGACCAGCAATACCATTACAAGATCCATAAATGCATGCCAAATAACCAAGAGAAAGGGGAATGACTCTCTTGACTTGCTCATTCTTCTCTTTCTCCAAGAATCTGCAGATTAAAAACAGGAAACAAATAATAATGTAATAGTACCAAAAATACAAAATGAACAGAGCAATAAAAATAGGAAAATTATTCTGGCAATTGCATTTGCATCTGTCACACCTACGAGATTCTACACTGCTGCATTACATATATGAACAAAAAACACAATTAGAGTGGGTAGACTCCCAAAACTCAACACACCAGTCGTGCATGGAAAGGCTCTCAAAACTTTCAGCAAAAAATGAAGATTCCAAAAGTTTCAGTTTTTCAGCATGCTTGATGTAACACAGTTGGAAACCAAACACAACATAGATAGCTATTGGCTACTTACTGCAGCCATTTGAACAAATGTGGCAGTATACCAAGTCCAGACCATAGAAAAAATATAGGCAAAGAAAGGACAGCTTCAGTTCTAACTTCATGTACTTCATCAAGCAGAGCCAAATCCAGAACTTTGAGATCGATCCCACTTTCCATTATGCATCCCATCTTGGACAGAACTTGGACTGAGAGACATTTCGTCTTCCAGGGAGGATGAGGTTCAGAATCAACAAGGGTATGCGTCCATGGAAGATTTAGCACTAACTGCAACTGATCTGCACTGTCACCCATGATTCTGAAGAGCTTATTCTCCTTGGGAAGGATACCTAAAGGACACATGTGGGTGACAGAAGTCACAAAATGTTACCTACCAGAATGTTTTAGATTAAACTAGCACACTTCCAGAGGACAAACTACAAGGAAGTAAGTTAAGTTACAATCTGAATATCATCAAGAACAAGGAAAAAAAATGAATACAGACAAACCAAACTAAGTCTTGTGTCCCAGACTCCCCATGAATTATGGTCAGACATGAATCCTTTTCGCAATTATCAAAGGCAGTAAGTTCAACTGATCTTTGGAAATTGATACCCTTCTCAACCACAGTACCCATGTCAGTAAAGGTCTTCTTCCCCTCAAACTAGCATTCCACTAAGGCGCCGCTTGGATGCGGGTTAAGAAGGGGGTATAAGTTATACCCCCTCCCCTTATCCCGGTCCCACGTAGTAATGCATGGTTTGCGAGTTTTTAGGGTAGGGGTATAAGTTATACCCCTTCCAGATTAATACCCCCTCAGGGGTACTAATTAATAACAGGGGGCGGGGGTGTTATTAATTAATACCCCTCAATACCCCCCATTAAAATTACCACCCTACCCCCGCTCATCCCCCTTCTCTCCCTCTTGACTGTTTTAAATAAAAAACCGAACCCCATTTTAATGTTTTACGAGCCCTTGAAATTTCCTTCGAATAAAAAAATAAAGTACTTTCGCACATAATATTTTTTTTGCACCAAATTAAACTACTAATCGAGATCTTTAATTCGATACCAAAAAATTTAAAATTTTTTATACTTCAGAATTTGACATTGTTGGCTTGTTGAGTTGCTTTGCAATATCCTTCGGATCAAAAAATAAAGTACTTCCGCATATAATTTTTTGTTTTTGCGTGCACCAAATTAAACTAATAATCGAGATCCTTAATTGGATACAAAAAAATTTGAAATTTTTTATACTTTACAATTTGACATTGTTGGGGTATATAACATAAAAATTACTAAATTAGTAAGTTTTGTACTTAATAAGTAAAAAAAATGCATAATGTGCAAAAAATTAAGTGGTATGCATAATTATTAAAATGAATCTTTTAATTTTAGATATAGTTAATAAAGAAAATTATTATATTATATTTATTGTCAAAAATAATTATTAATTAATCTAATTAGTCTTGTATTTATGTATTTATTTTATCATCGAATCTAATGTGACTCATGCACAAGGGCAAACAAGTCATTTGCCATGTTTTTACATCATCCACCCAACTTTATTCCCCTTTATCACAAATTCATCCAAACCACGTACTATTTAATACCCCTTCATAAATGTCACATCAATGTGGGTCCACCCTTACTAAATAATACCCCTTACTATCTTATCCCCCTAATTATTTAATCCCACTAAAACGTATCCCGCATCCAAGCGAGGTCTAAGGTAGTGTTTGGAACACTAGAATGATTTTGGGAAGGAAGGGTCCATATTCTTTCCTAATGGAATGGCCACTCACCTAAATAGATGAATGATGATTTCGTTTGTAACTACTATGTCTTTTCTTAGTAAACCAATTTAATTCCAGTCAACCAGACACCGCCTAACAGTCATCTTACCACTTTTCTTTATTCTTGCACCACAAGAATAAAGATACAATATGAAAGTATACAACCTTTCGACATAAATAGAACTTCTAAAATAGCGTATTTGCAGGAACCAGCAACTTAAATACTCTCCAAGAAAGTAACTTCCCTTCATCTAGAAACTATTGAGTTTATCGGCAACTAATTATTCTTAATTTGTGTACGAAAAATAGTTCTTTAGATTATGCTACCCTTATACCAAATGCGGAGTTGGTTAATCTTCACATGCAAAGTTAAAAACAGGATACATAGGCTTACATTCCACAAGCAAGATACTATGAACTGCTTCCAGAAAGATGAATAAATCAAGTGACAGAGCAGTACCCTGACTGGCCTGCAACACATCATTATTAGTCACATGTGGTAAGTATAGACTGCGTGAATGAGCAATAAACACAAAATAACAGAACCTGCTCACATATCCAAGGGATCCACCTATGTATCTTCCCGAAAATGCAATGTGAAAGTTCTGTCTGTGGGTATATGCAGACAGCAATTCCAAGCGTGCTAAGAGCTGTTAAGGAAACTTCCGGGCTTAATGAATTTTCCTTTCCACCTGGAGGATTTAGAAGTTCAACAAAAGAAAAAAGCAATTTCCCCATATATTCACCATACTCATTTATCATTCCAGTACTGACTTTACAAGAAATCATTTTCCCATCCAGAGAATTAGCTTTCAAAGTTATTTCTTCTTGATCAAACTTCTGACGCTTTGTCTGGAAAGTGTTTAGGTCCTGAACAGGTCTTTTCCCTCCAATTCTTACACTATTGCATCCAACAGGATTTAGGGGTGATCTATTCATTGAACGATCATCAATTGTTTCTTCTTCAACAGCATCAGGAATAATAGTAGATAGAGCCATTCGTAAGCAATCAATCAATGCAAAACAGGCATTTGAGGAACAAAGCAGATAGATAAGAGATTCTGGCCTCCAAATGTGCGGGGGACAACTTTTAGCAATTCGGATATATGCATTGCATAAAGCGGCCTGAAAAAAATTAGCAGCTATTAACTTTCTGAAATATTAAGAAATCAATTTATGAGCTACCCAAATATTTGATATTTGAAAGTCACTAGAGAGAATAACCAGTATGTCTACAAACGAACTGGGATGAAATTAACCTTAAGCTCTGAACTTTTTGTTCTCCGCATTGACTCTGGAAAAACTTTGACCAAATCCACAGCAGTCAACTTGACAACATCATCAGGACAATTAGAGTGTAGTGCATGAAGGCAACCACCCATTGAAGAATCATAAACAGTGTTTCTGCAATTTGAGGCGATTATTAGCAATAGACTAGTGTCCTTACCAGAAAAAAGCAATAGTCCACACAATGGATACAAATTGTTTCCCAGGAAAAGGATATGCAATGTAGACCTACAACATGGTAATACAAAAGTCCGAAGTAGCTGAACATTCAGATTGATGGGTTTTCAGCCTTTCAGGGGTAGAGAATCCACTGAAAAATTCAAAGTCCCACCAACTGGGGTTATAAAAGGGAGAAGCGAAGGGGAGTTAACGCCAAGCGTCCGGGGATACCACAATGGCAGAGTGAAGTACGAAAGTTGATATGTTTAAACTAATTTCCAAGTACCATCTTATAACATACCAGCCAATCAACGATTACAAGAGCAATCTCTTAATAAGCTCAGAAGAATTAACAATATATTACAGAAATAAGAAGACCTGCTACTTAAATTACTCACGGAATATCCATTAACCCCGCATACTGAGTCTTTTAGCCTACTGAGTCTCCTCTTTCCGTTGAAAAAAAAAAAAAGCCTACTGAGTCCAGTAACATAAAAGCTATTCCAAGATGCGGAGAGAGAGAGAGAGAGAGTGCAAATAACCCGAAAAACTGAGCCATCTTGCTCATATTGTCTTGTTTCAACTAACTTGGGTCGTGTAGCTCATGTAACAGTTTCTGAATTTATGCCGTGCAAAAAAAAAAAAACAGTTTCTGAATTTACCATCGTCATAACTTGGTCAAGTAGAGTGATGGCTTTTCATGAAATGATGAAGTTTGGATATTGAGAGAGAGAGAGAGAGAGAGAGAGTGAACTCCAAGACAGCACAGAAGATCAATAAATGTAGGTCAGGTAAAAGCTATTCTACCATGACATCTTCAATAAACCAAATTCACTGCAGTCTCCAACTACGCTGAAAACATACCTCAACCCTTCGTCCTGATTCTCTTGAACTCCAAGACTGCACAGGAAACTACTGACGTCTACCAGATACTGATTACTAGAGAACACAAAACGCCAACAACCTTGCAGTAACATAAAGGAGACTCTAGGACCATGCCCACCGTTCAGGTGACAGTGAAGTGATTACGATTAACACGAGCTCCCGCAATATCCATAAAAACCAGCTTTCAAAAGTCAGCTTCTGTGACCTTTAATAGAACCGCGATCCAAAGCAAGCTGGTTTCTGTGAAGCGAAGTCCCACATCGCTTGGTTACTAAAGTAATATGAAATATATAAACGTGAGGGCACCCTCACTTCATGAGCTAGCTTTTGGGGTTGAGTTCTACCCAAGACCGTGTAACATGGTATCAGAGCTGGGTACCAGTGATGGGTAGGGTTGCGTGTCTCTGGCCTACACGCGGCAGGTGCTGCCGAGTGAGCACGCTGCGCGTAAGGGAGGGTGTGAAGCGAAGTCCCACATTGCCTGGCTACCAAAGTAATATGAAATAGATAAGCGTGAGGGCACCCTCACTTCATGAGCTAGCTTTTGGGGTTGAGTTCTACCCAAGATCGTGTAACAGTTTCTCAATGATTTTATGTAGCTTTTAAGTAAAGGGCGAGTCAAGCTTCATACGGGAAGAATTACCACAAAATGATAGCAAGTTTTAGACATCTGAAATGTACCTGAAAACAGGAAGCCCTTCATCATCTTCATTTAAAATAGTTGATATGGAGTGAATTAATTTCTCAGTAGGAACAATTTCCCAATCCACAACAGTTCCAATGATGCGAGCAAAGTCAAAACATGCCTTCACCAAATTTAATCTGTTAGAAACCATACCACGACAAGCTCACAACTCACAAAGACAGACAAAATCAAAGACTAGAGTATGGATGAGCTAATAAGCTAAATGATAAAGCAAAAGTCTATACTCAAAAAGGCAACTTGTAATCAATATGCTACCCACCATATGTAGATCAGAATCTCCATAGCATAACAGACTGCATGCAGCTGAAATAAATGACACATTGACAAGTCCTTCAACGTATAGAGTTCCTTCAGTTAGGCATTTACATACAAGTTTAATGACCCAAGTAGCAAAAGGCTGCCACCTTTGTCTGCCCGTTAGATTAATCAAAACACCGAGACCATCAGGAGTTTTGATGCTAGGAGGAAGATCACTGAGAAGAGCAGGTTCACTGGAAATTCCATTAAATGACTCACAGAAGCACTTCAAAGACACTTTGCTTGATAATGTAGTGCTTGATTCATCAGCGAAGAGTGAAGCTACATACAGAAGATCTATACAAAGATTCCCATGTTAGCTTATAGGATAGTCCAGATCATTAAAGAAATAATTGCTGAGGGGCAACAGAAAAGGAAAACAAAATACTGGCAGATTTCGTGTGTGCATAAAAAATTAGGGGCCTTATCATACAGTGCACCTTCTTCCAGTAACTTTAGTGATCCAAACCGATCCCAAAAGTTTTTGCAATTTTGTTTCATTTTACAAATCAAAGTATTTTAAGTAAAAATCAAATGAGGGTGGAGCTTGAGCAGGAAACAAAAATTAAAAATATTGGTCCTAATTCTTATCCTAAAAGTTTGTTATACCTTAATAATAACGGAAATAGTACTATTAGGCTTTCATTGCTTAATTAGCACAATAGATAGTTACAGTATAGAAAACCCAATCACCCAAGATAGGGCAGGTGGCTTATCCCCTTCCCATTCTCGTCTTTGTTACTGGTAACGCATAGATAGACAGTAGATGAGTAGATACATACAAAGGAAGAGAAAATTATCCCTGTAGCCTCTTCGTAAGTCTGAGAACATTTATCAAACATAGTTCCCCAACGGATGTAAACAAATAAAATGTGGAGTCACTCAATAATTTAAATTAAACCAATCACGTTTACTTTCAGAGCCACAAATTTTGCAGGCTGAGAATTTCATACCTTCAACAACCAGCATCGTGTCTATGAAAAACTGACGGTAAGCATCGCGATCTCCTGTACGAAGCAAGGATAAAAGTGATCCAACTGTTTCAAAAATCACTCCATGCCGAGAGCTGAAACATAAAAAATGTCAAACTTTAACAACCAGCAAACAAGATAGATCCCAGAACACGCACTTCCATCACAAAATAGATATAAAAAAATATACACAAAAAAAAAAAAAAGATATTGGAAGTGTATCAAGAAATGGTGTTTTCAACAATCATCAACAGCATATTCAATATCCGTAACCTGAGGGCATGTTTGTTTGCTTGGACTATCCGTGACGGGATATACATATATATAACCATACGATGAGTAATCTAACTGATAGAGGTGGGAATATTGCATCTAGTGGGATTTCACATCCGAAAGAGATGCAAGACAAATGTAGGAAATGTAATCCTTAATCGGGGCATGTTACGTTATCAATTGTCCCAAATGCTTAAGTTATTAGGAAATGAGCCCAACAATGTATATCAAGCTATCTAACACCCTCCAACCATTCTTGCACGTGGAGATACAAACATACATACACATTGCGAAAGAATGCAAAGGGGAGAGGCATAAGGCCAATGGAAAACAAATGCAGAAAGAGAGACTTGAACACAACCTCTCACAACCTAAGTTCTTGTACCATTTTAAGCTGTTAGAAAATGTGCCCAACAATTTTTATCAACCTATCTAACAAACAATCGGGGCCTACAGGATACAAAGGAAGTAAGACTATTCATTTGACCAAAGAATCACCACATTTTGAGGGAACGCACTTGCAAATTGCAATACAAGTTCTTATCTACGGGACTGAAAAATTTACTAAGGATAAATACTTGCAAAACCATATACCGAAATGCCGGTTCCGCAAAAAAGGGCAATATGCGACCAATAAGAGGTAGAACTGCTGCAGGTCTCCCGTGGAAAAAAACGCCAGGGAAGTTATTTGCTGTGTGAGTCGAGAGCTTTAACACTGCGATGACCTCTTTCTCTTTGGCTACACACATAGAGCAGCAATAATGTTAATACAATTCACCATGAATATAAAAAGGAAGGAGAGTGGTGAAAGGGGTTTGAGAGAGACCTGAAGAAGAGGGGACGACAAAGGCGTGAAGGAGATAGGGAAGAACAGCGCGGAATCTGGCATTCAAAGCGTCGTCGTCTCCGTGGTGATTAGGGGGTGTTGATGAAGAAGCTGCGATGCGTTCACGAAGCTCGTGAACTAAGCTTGAGAGGTTCGCCATCGCCTCTTTTCCTCTCTCTCTCTCTCTCTCTCTCTCCACTCTCTCACTTCCCTCCTTTTTCGAAATGAAATTGGTGTCTAGTGTAGTTCACTTGAGTTGAGTCACTTGACTTCAATTGATTGATGGACTCACCACTGTTTCTTCTCCTGGTTTGACTCGCTTCCAACCCGGGCAACTTTGCTATTTCCGTATTTGACCCCCCTGAATTGATAGTATGAGTTTAACCAGACTTAATAATCTAGTGGTTATCTCTTAGTTCTCTCACAAGCGAAACTAGGGTTCGAGTCTTGAAAGAGACGTTTGAGGTTTAGGGCTATAAAAAGCTTTTAGGCCTTCTCTGAACTAACTCACTAACTCTCACGTTAATCCTCTTCACTGATGTATATCGAATGGAAAAAAAAAAATGATACGAGTTTTGTCGCCCCATCTAATCGTTAACGTTATATAGAGTTTACCATATGTTGCATGAATTGGTGCTGTATCAGATATTGTCACACCCCTTGATAGTTCGCCCTTTGGAAAAAAAAAACCAAAATTAGTTTTTTGGTTTATTTGTTTTTGTTCTTATTCAAAAAAAATTTGCATTTGTTAGTTTTGCGTCGATTTTTTGTAAATTATTGGTTCGTCTCGACGAGAGGAATCTAAAAAGTATGACATTATGGTGAAAATTAATTATTTTTTGAATAAAGCCAAAATTAGTCCAATAATCCGCGTATTTTTGCTTTATTCAAAAATAATTTAGTTTAGACCATAATTTTATACATTTTAGATTCGTCTCGTCGAGAGGAACCAATAAACCACAAAAAACTTGACGCAAAACTAACACATGCAAAAAAAAAATCGAATAAGGACAACACGAATAAACCAAAAAATCAATCGGAAAATTCAGATTTTATGACAAGGGCAAAAACGTAGGCCCGTAATGAGCCTATTAACAGCGTTTTTGGTTTGGTTATCATTGCTTATTTGATAATAGAGGTCGGGATACAGGCGATGCGTATATAGTAATTTTTGATAAAATATATACCCAACAATAAGTCAGAAGTTATTGTGCGTATTTTATCAAAATTCAAGTTGCACACGCATCGTATCGTACGCATCCCAACCTCTAATTATCTGTATGTTTGCTTGTGTTTTTCATAGGGAGGAAATGTTTAGTCGTGCATTCGAAACCGAATTGGGCGAAGAACTAGAGTATTATTTCCTCGAACCGGAATTATTTAAGGCGTTAATTATGTCTATTATTTGGTCGTGTACAGAAGTTTTTTTCTTTTCCCTCATCTAAAACATTTTTAGAATTGTAGATGAATAATTTCTGTTGAGTGTTTCATTCCCCCGGTCTGGCATAGCTCATGTTCTTAATTGTGTGGCTCTTGATCTTTTCCAATATGTTTTTTTTTTTTTTTTGAATGACTAAGTATGGTGCAGTTGAATGCAACACTAATTCACATAAACATTCACAATTAAGGAAGAAAGTAAGGTATTGATAACATGCAGTAGCAAAAGTAGTAGGATGAAGTGGTTTTTTGTTAAAAATTTAGAACCATATGGCTTTAAGAAAACAGAAAACGATGGTCACAAACACAAATCAATAAAAAATACTACGTACTAAAATTGTGATAAGGATCGGATGGTAGGAGTACCAAATGTTACTGTCCAAATTATGGGATAATGCATGCACAACATGAATCAATCCAAACATGAATCAATCGCTATCTGCTCACTGTTTGACGGTTCATCGCCTTTGCTACTCTCATATACCGTTACGTTACGTTACGTTACGGGAAAAAAATATCAAAACTTCAATCCTTTCAAAACTGGCAAAAAAGTTGTGCAAAATCACATTCTCATCAATACTACTACCTCTTTACAAGGATCACAACTTGAGCATATCATGAACTGATGCACAAAAAAAGGGGACGATTATGGACATATAAAGTACATACGCAAACCCATGTAATTTGACTATATATACACTCCCACACACACGGAGATTGAGAAAGAAACATTAGAACATTGATGAAGAGACAAATACTGTACAACCCCGATAAAAAAGTTTGAAGGGAAATGGCCCAGAGTTAGCTCTTTAAGAATCAAACATTACCCGCCTCAAATCAGTGTTGGCCCCATCCAAGGACGGAAAAGAATCCACCAGATGACTTCTCTTTCTGCTGATCCTCTCCATCTTCTCCAACCTGTTCCAAATATACATTGGATGTCAAATAAATGATAGAAATGCTTAATGTGGATTCGAACATTTCTTTTCTCCGTGACAACCAACGTTCAAAACTGCAAAAGGTCGAATCAATGTCAGTGAAAGCCACATATACCTCCTTTTCTATTTGCCGCAGGATATCTATTATTTCACAGAAGTCAGGTCTTAGGTTTGGTTCTTGCTGCCAGCATCTCTCAAGCAGCTCAGCAAGTTTGGGATGAGTGTTCTTTGGGATGGTAGGCCGAAGACCCTGAAACCCGAGCCAATGTAAGTTATTGTTACGTGTTGCCAGATAAGAAAACTTTAACATACTTCAACTAGTAAGCTGACAATGGCACCAAAAGGGGAAGAAGAAGTAACTGGCATATATTGGAGATAAAAAGAAAAAAACAACTGGCATATATTGGGCATATACCTGAATCACTACTACTACTATAGAATGCGTTTGTGGAGAAAAGGTAAAGGAAAATATAAGAATGAAGTAGAGAAGCTAAATTTGTTGTGGTTTCCCTATCAGCTATCAATAAAAACAAATTGTTGAATGAATGTTTACCTTTTGAACTACTCCGACCGCAGCTTGTAATGGGGTTAAATACTCATGCGGTAGCTGGCACGAAAAACACAAACGAGTGTAATTACCAAACTACTTGAAATTTCCAATTCAATGGAGTAGTTGTCAAAACGCAAAAGTACCTTTCCAGTTAGCAACTCCCACAAAACAATTCCGAAGCTAAAAACATCAGCCTTGTGATCGTAGGGCTTGTGTTCTATAACCTTCAAGGCAAAATAAGAATAATAAGAAAATGCCAATAACAAGCCACCCACACCTTCGAAGCATAAATTAACACGCAGAAAGATCAATTAATTACTTCCAAAATTCACATTAGAGCAGCAAGGAATATGATGGATTGCGTTTGGCTACGACATTATATCTTTGCTACTGCTTCACAAATCTTCTTGGCTACTAAAATTCACTTCTTCAACCTCAATCAGGTAGGATTGTAGGAACAGAAATGTAGACATAACAAAAGAAAGAACACCTCGGGAGCCATCCACCGATAGGTCCCGGTTTCTGCTGTCATAACTCCAGTTTGAGCTTTTACTCTCGCAACTCCAAAATCAGCCACCTTAACAACCTGAGACACAAAATTGATATAACTTTCCGATACATAGCTTGCGCGTAGTATCTACCAAGCTCAATACAAACAAGCTTAGTTGGTAATTAGGAAAGGAAACAAATGTGTGAGCCAGAGACACAATTTACAGTTTTCAAGGGATGAAATGAACACATTGTGATATTGACGATTTTTCCAAGATAGAGAATGAGCATCCTGGTCAAAGAAATTGTCAGAGCACTGAGATCCAGATAGAGAAAGCATCTTACTCTTACCTCATTTTCATCCATCAGCAGATTGGCAGCCTTCAAGTCTCTATGAATTATATTATTTTGGTGTAGGTAGTTCATGCCCTTTGATATATCAATTGCTACTCTTACTAAAGATGGTAGTTTAAAAGTACCCTTTTGTTTGTGGAGATAATCGTACACACTTCCACCAGACATGAACTCTGCACTCAAAAAATGCAAATAATGGTTGATATAAACAAAACTCTGAAATACGCATCGAGAGAGACATGCGCATAATCATTACAAGCTACCTGTGACTATGCACAAGGTTGGAGGTTTGGTGCATGCCCCTATGAACTGCACAACATTCTTGTGTCGAACTTTCCTGCAATCCAAAAAGATGACAAACTATGAAGACCTAAAGTAGAGTTGGTGCATCACATCAGCTAGAGCTTGCCCCATATTGGTTAAAAAGCACATCCTGAACTAGCACATAAACCTTGAGGGCCTCTACACTCATAGCCAATGTATCGGAGCAGGAGTTTAGGGGACTGCGGAAATAAAAGCAAAAGAAAAGCACAATACTTTGGCTAGAAGCTGCAACAAAATAACTCAACCACCCCCCAATCCTTCTTTTTTTCTAACTTACAGAAGTGTCGACAGTAAGGAGCAGGCATTAAAGAGTAAGAGTGATTTGGCAAACCTCATGATAAATACTTCTTGAGCAAACTCCTTCTGCAAGTCGGAATCTATACGCTCAGGCTTGAGGACTTTGATTGCTACTTCCTGACTACAGTACGTGCCTTTGTATCTGCATCAACAAACCAAAAATCAGCTATTTCAAACCTCAAACCACAATAAAAAACAACTGTCCAAGATATCCTAAACTTACAGATCACCATATGACCCAGATGCCACTTTAGTCTCAAATTTTATAAGTTGAGGATCAATTTCCCAAACATCAGTCCCATCATTAGGTATTGTCAAATGATCAGTTCCGTGTTTGATCCTTGTACGATCTTGCTCAACCATAGGAGATGACAGATTGTTGGGCCAAGATTGCTTCTGTATAGCAACAATAAACTCCTAGTTAAAAATCAGTACCGACTAACAACAAATGGAATAGAGAAGTACGACATCGATATTGCAAAGTTGAGAAGAATCTATATCGTTCAATTAGCATTGAACATTTCAATCATAAGTAGGGGCTAAAATCAAATTGAAAAGTTTTTTACAGATGCCTTGTGACATCAATATGAGTTTTAGGGCCTCTCAAAGTTACAGGCTCAACATTGCAAAACAAATAGCAGCTACGTACCTCAATCTTCAACAGTTTCTTTTCCAATGTAGCTTGAAGCTGCTCGGTGTCCTAAAAGTTGTCAATAAATCAGCCAGAACAGTTCTAACAAATTGAAACAGAAGAAACCATGCATATGTATCAAGCTCAGCCATTATAGTACAAGGTATTCCTCAAAATCTACGTAGCTGGACTCTTCAAAATAAATCAAGCAGCCGTATCGGACACTTATGACTTAACAAACAGATAAGTGCGTGGGATATTGATGGAGCATCCATTGATTGGTTGACCAAGTATGATAGGTTTTGGAAGCCTAAAGTGAAGGCCATGGGTCACATGATCTTGAAGAAGCCTTTTTGGTCTAAAAATAAGTGTCCATGGTAGTTAAGGGTATTTGGCGATTAATTAAGTGCTGGATTTTATTAGCAGTCATTATTTAGTAGTTAAATTAGTTAGTTTCCTATTCCGAATAAGGGAAGAATAAGAATTCCTATTCCTAGTTCGTTTGAAATATTAGTAGTTGCTAAATATGATTAGTTTCTAAATTTTGCGTCTTAGTCCTTACGGAAGTAGGAGCGTCTTTGCATATAAATATGGTTGTAATCTCATGGATTCAATAGAGTTGATCAATATGAGAATTTGAGATTGTTTGTGTGTGAAATTACCTAACCCTTGCGAGGGTGATGCGTCTCTCTCTCTTCCTCTTCTCCTTATTGTTCTTCTTCTTTGCGCACAAGTTACTATTCTCTGGTACTATTCACAGTGCCCATAACAGCCATCAAAACAACCCCGAATCCAAGGGTTTACCTCCTAAAACTTTTCCCTTTCATAACCCCAACATAAACCCTTAAAATACCACATTCTTAACCCTCTTTTGTGCACAAAAAACCCACAAAACTGACGTGAACAACCTGCTACTGCTGTTGCTATAGTTCTGATTTTGGATAAGCTACCGGTAGGGGAGTAACCCCCCCTACTTGTCCTAAATCAGATACGTCTTTGACACTTTTATTTTTTTTCAGAATTGCTTGATTCGAAATAAAGAAAACAGAATAGTATTTCTGCTGAGTATGCGCACCCCGGAATAAAGGTTGGTAGGTCCGACCCTAGATGCATAACCTTACCTGAACTCGTATCCGAGTCCATCTAGCATACTCCTTAAAAAGCTTAAACTCTGGGTAGTCTAAACAGTGACTCACAACTAGATTGTTAAAGTACGTCACCAAAGTCACTTACACTACTAAACTGATTATTTCAGAAAATGATAACAAAAATTCCAACCATCAAGTGGAAAAACATTTCACAATTCTTCATACTAAAAAATTCAGATAAAGATCTGAGCTAAACTTATGTTAACAAAAACATAGCAGTAGAACACGATCATGTATGTCTAGTGTCTACATATACATACATATAGACCCATACTATATACCAGGTAGCCAAATTTTTTCCACTGCAGATATAACCATTGGACTACCTAAGTGGATGAAAAATCATAGAAAAATAATACCTCATACGGCCAACCATCAACGACAAAGACATCCAAGGAGTACCCGTCTACTGTCGAGAAAGCATGTGCCTCCTGGATGTTAAGCCCCACCTCAGCTAGTAAGGCAGTCAACTGCACATTTACCACAAATGAGTGACCATGTGGTGGAAGCACAATCAGATAATCAAATGGGACTATAATTTTCATCAAGAATGCGCTACATGTCCTTGGTCAGTAAGTTTGGATCTAAAAATTCACTTCTTCCAAGTAGAAGTACATTCACCACTACTGTCTTGCACACTTGTGGACACAGATTCAGCATCCAACATGGGCCTTTCGTAAGTTAGGTAGGTTATGACAACATGTCTTTCAAAAGAAGAATATACAACTAAGATTCGAATTCAGGCATAAAAGTATGAGCTTCATGCCAAGCCATATTCAACAAAGAGTATTAACACATCTACCTTTGGTAGAAAAAGGAAAATGCATTTTCATGCATCGCCATATCAGAACCGATAAGTACAATGCTTAGAACAAAACATTATGACTGATATCCTCTTTTGTGTAAATAATGACTGATGAGAACGACATGTTTCCAGACACGTGCCCTCTTGATTCTTGGTGCCACCAAAGAGAACATGGAACCTACTAAACAAATTGTGCTTGGGTTTTCATGTACTTAATCCAGGCACTTCAGATTCATATGAAAACATGTTTGTACCAAAAATGCCAAACATGACAACTACCTGACTGAGGAGCTTTGGCTTGTCATCTGTGGAAAATGTAATTTCATGCATAGGCCTGCATATTTGTCAATCATATGAAAGCATAATAAGCTACCAAACTCAAAACAGTGAAATGCTCGTATTAAAACTTACTAGAAACTAGGATACAATTGGTTGCCACCATCTACTTAAATCAGAGGGTGTGGCTTCCCAAGTATGGAATACACCACTTAGAGGTATTGGGTTTGGATAAGAGGGTCAGTGGCTTCCCAAGTATGGAATACACCCACCAATTAGAGGTAGTGGGTCTACACGACCGGGGATTCTGACTGAATGAAATTCATTTTCAAGTGCAGTTTTTTCTCCATGGCCAGTACAGGAGAGGCCTCAATCTCCTCTGTTAAATTCCATGAACAATTTTACTATTTTAGACATAAAACCAAAGACTACTTTTCAAAACAAAAGGCGAACCAACTAATGGTGATGTGCATCTGAAGTACACATGGTGCAGAGCAACAGAACATCGAGGGGATAAGAATCCACCAAAAGTAAATTGGTGACTGTCCTAGAATAGATGAACAGGCACTAGCATGCAAATGAAAGCAATCACGCACAGAAATGTTCATGCCACGTCATCGACTTTAGATAGTTTCACAACAAATCACATGCTAAAATGCTTTGAGCTATAATAAGTTTCAAAAGATATTCTGGCAATAAAAAAGGTCAGGGCAGAAATGAGTTCCATGAATCACGGCAGCATTTACCTGGAGTACTTTACAGAAACAGCACTATCGCCATTTTGAGATTTGTTTGCTTCAAGGGCTAGGCCTTCAAGATTAGGAGATGAACCAAAGGCAGGTGGTAGGTGGATGCTTACATATATAAAACAAAGGTGCGGATGTCAGCATTGTTAGTGAATGACAGTGACAGAAAGAATGACACGAACAAGTAAACAAAAGAAATGGACCACTCACTCAGAAAATGAGGACGACATCCAGCAAAAACCACAAAAATATTGTTTTCGGTAACAAAAAATACAAACCTTTGGGCCCCTTCGTTCCTCGGAGAGCTTGAACAAGCAGAATCAACTACGTTTCCATCAGAGACCGGAGAAACCTGCATGAGACAACAAATTTTAAATGTCCAACTGACAGAAGGGAATAAATTCTCATCTGAAACCGCAATATGCAACCTGTTATTTAGAGAGAAGAGAGAGAGAAGTGTATAGGGTGTTAATTAACCCTAACACGTGAGAGTTTTATTTATATTATTGCTCACCACATTACATATCATAATTAGGCGATGTGGGACAAACACATAAACTATTCTAAACATAACTATTCTAACACTCCCCCTCA
>JAXBDA010005331.1:0-24931 GCA_036023075.1 Gaultheria prostrata
AAAAAAATTAGAACTTTTTTTTTTTAATTTTTAATTTTTTTTGTTTATGACTTCATGTTTCTTTTTTTAACTTGATATAATTTAGTGAATCACTAACACAAACAAAAAAAAATTATTTTTCACCAAAAGAAATTGATATATATTTTTTCAAAATCTTTATTAGCTAAAAGGCAATGTATATGTGTGGTATACATTTTGTTTTCATGTTTGAATTTTGATTCAAAATTTATTAATCATATAAAATATTTTAAAATTTATTAATGTATATGTGTGGTTTTTCCATGCCTCGTGCCGTGCCGTGCCTTGCTAGAACCGTGGTGTGCCGTGCCATGTCCGTCCTACTTCCGTGCCATGCCGTGATAGGCCAACTTTCGTGCTCGTGCTAGAACAAAGTCGTGTCGTGCCGTGCCTCGTGCCCTGTTGACTTCGTGTCGTGCCCATAGAAGACCGTGTCGTGCCGGCTTAGACCGTGTTGTGCCCGCACAATTCCGTGCCCGTGCCACGTGCCAACTTATACCATGCCTTTGGCGTGTCGTGCCGCCTTCGAACGTGTCGTGCTCGTGTCGTGCCTGTGCCGACCCGGCCCGTTTGACACCCCTATCTCTAATACTCTCAAGTGGCTTATTAATTAGTGTTATTCTTCGAGGGTATAGCAACTAAGTACTTCCTCCGTCCCATATTGTTGGGTCTCTTTACCTTTTTGAACTTCTCAAAAAATTATTTATATCTCATAATCTATGATATTTTTTGTCACTCCAACAACTTTATTTTCTAAAACTAATTGAATTCTATCAAACAAGATCCATATTGAATACTATAAAAAACTTCATAAATTAAAAATTATAGATAATTTTTTGAGACATCCAAAAAAGAAAAGAGGCCCAACAATACGAGACGTAGGGAGTATAACACTAGAGATATGGGCCACACTCCAATTTGTTTATCTTAATTAGTAAAAAAAAAAAAGGTAAGCATAGTACTCAAAAGTCATAATCAAGTTGCCGTTGATGCTATTTTTTTAATTTTTTATTTATAACTCAAGATGTCCGGTCTATTTTATGCGTGCAACTTGACTAATTCCACGTTTTACCAGCGAAGCAATTGAGGATGGAGCTTAGTATTCTAAAAGGCGGTCTAGGCGGACAGTTAGGTGCTAGGCTGTGCCCTGCCGTCTTGCCTAGGAGTTTAGGTGCCAGGCTGTACCCTGCCGTACTCCAAATTGTTTACGTATCTCATTTGAATTAGACTTTTTAGATGGTATTCATTAATTTTACTATAACTTATATTAAGATGTCCAAGTTAACTTATGCGTGTACCTCGACTAAATTCCACCTTCCAAATTGCAAAGAAGAAGAGTCATTCTATTTGAACCCATCAAAATTCTCTTTAACCCCAATTTCGTTGTGCGCCCGTTACTAAATAAAACTTGAATATTTAAGCATCTACTTTTTGCACCCAAAATTATTCCAATGTTAACCTTGTACTTACTCAGAAATCCGTACCTAACATATCTCGTTAGCCCCACGAATGTTTTCTTTCTTCCATATCCATTTTGGATTATCCTCAATAAGTGTCCTTTTGTCCTACTGAGTTAGTGGGTAAAAATTGAAATTCTTTTGATTTTTCCCTATTGATGGATTCCTTAATAAAAAGTTAGTGTAAGAAAATGTAATAATAATGTTTAAGAGTAGTAATAGAAAGTTATGAAGTTGGACACTTAAAAAAAAAAAAAGGGGGTATATAATTTATTTTTTTTGGAAACGGGGTTACTGCTTTTCTCCCAAAACGACGTCATTTTCTTTATTTTCTTAGTACACATTTAAAGCTTCCAAGTAGGGGTGTCCACAGACCGATTTTTCGAGGTTCCAATTGGAACCGGAACCAAACCGCTCATGGCAAATTTTGATTTTCAACATCCGCAACCGTCCGTGAGTGATGCGGTTGCGGATCAGTTTGGTTGCGGATCGGTTGCGGATTGGTTTGATGGTTTGTAAAAACATGCGGATGAGAGCCGAAAAACATGTAAAAACATAAAGTCAACATGTAAAAACCAACTCCCATGAATCTCTCCAACGTTAATTATATTATTTGTCATAAATAGGGTGTCCACGGACCGGTTCTTCGCGGTTCTGGTTGGACCTGGAACCGAACCGTTCATTGCGGAATTTTGTTTTCAACATCCGCAACCGTCCGTGAGTGATCCTGTTGCGGATGGGTTCGGTTGCGGTTTGGGCGATTCGGCAGACCGGGTGATCCGCTGGGCACCCCTACTTCCAAAGGCCCTGTTTGGAGAGTCAAGTTTAGGGGATTAGTCTCTTTGGGGTAGGGTATAGTTGGTTTAGACACTTTGGATTTTAGGCCCTTTGGGTTTAGGCATTGAGTTTAGGCACTTTGGGAAATTAACTCTCCAAACAAGACCGTTGGAAGCTTTGAAGGTGTATCAAGAAAATAAGCAAAACGACATTGTTTTGGGCGAAAAGCAGGGAGAAAAACAGCACCCCGGATCCATAATTTTTGAACTAGTCGATACCCCTGTATAAGAGGCGTAAGAGATTTTGAAGTTTATGGAGCTGAGCTAAATTAATAAATTATACGCACATTGTAGCTTTGATTTACATTTGGTTTTTGTACATTTCTTGATTAAAGTTTCACTTCTGCTAAACAATAATAGACCCTAGTTCTTCGTCATTCTCACCTTTCCAATAATTTCTAATGCATCTTTTAATTTTATGAATTCAAAATTCCGTGGGTTATTTATATTATTCTCTGAGCGCGTAGTAGCTTAAGTATAACACTAGAATATAGGCCATACGCGTACCAAAAAAAAAAAAAAGAATATAGGCCATACCCAAATTGTTTATCTTAGTGTTCAAATTTGGTATTTGATAATTAATCTATAACTGGAGATATCCGAGGTACTTACGTTTGCACCTCTACTAATTCCACCTCCCACCTGCACTTGCGGTCAAGCAACGGCAGGACAAAATCCCGTATAAAATAACCCCATAACTGTTGAAAGTTGAAACCTTGAACGTTGATCTTGACAAGATTGTAAAGAGTATGAGGAAAAGATTCCAAACGGGGAAGAAATTAGGAGAAATTCTTGAACCGGCCAAAGGTTTGACTAAATTATTTGGATCTATGGAGACAAGCTAAAATTATACTCCATTAAAGTTATACATACCTGTCATATAGATCTGGTTTTGTATAGATTTCTTGATTAAAGGGTCTCTTCTGCTAACCATTAATGTTTTCCTAACAATAGCTACACCAAACCTAGTACAGATCAGTACGTTTCCCGGTTCAAAAACAAAAAACAAGAAGGAAACAATTCAGCTAATGAGTATTTAAACCAACCTTATGCCAGACTGAAACCACCTTCAACTTCAATATTCTCCCTTTACAACCATGGCTCTCTGCAACTCAAAACCAATTCTCTTTCTTAACTTTATCAAGCTTATTATCTTCTTATTTCTACTCTTCCCTTTCGCAAACTCTATTTCCTTCACCTTTCCCAGTTTCAGCCCAAATGACCAGAGGATAACGTACCAAGGGAATGCATCTACAGCCAGTGGAGTAATCCAACTCACAACAAACCAACAAAAGTCTGTCGGACGAGCCACATACTCGTCACGTATACACATATGGGACAGCACAACTGGAAACTTGACAGACTTCAACACTCATTTCTCTTTCATCATACAACCAATTCATTATAGTCAACCTGTCGGCGACGGACTCAGCTTCTTCCTTTCTCCCTACAATGCCACAATCCCTGAGGATTCATCTAATGGAAGCCTTGCTCTTTTCGATTTCAACACCTCTTTCAATCATACCAAAAATCAGATTGTGGCTGTTGAGTTTGATACTTTCCAAAACCCTTGGGATCCGAGCTCCAACCATGTCGGTATTGATGTCAACGAGATCGTGTCGGTGGCCAATCTCACGTGGAGTTCTAGTCTGGCAAATAATGAAACAGCAAACGTTTGGGTGAATTATAATTCCACTACCACAACTTTAAGCGTCTATCTAACTTACGAGAAGAATCCAGTTTTCCAAGGGAATTATAGCCTTTCCTACGTTGTTGATTTGAGGGAAGTTTTGCCTGAATGGGTTAGTGTTGGTTTTTCGGCTGCCACAGGCGGTTGGATAGAAACAAATAATATTGTTTCTTGGACCTTCAATTCAACCTTGGGGGGCTCCTACAATTCAACCCCTGGGAGCCCGTCCTCCAATTCAACCTTGGGGGGCTCGCCCTCCAATTCACCGACTGGGGGCTCACCCTCAAAGGGTACGGGTCACAAAACGAACCTGCTTCTGATGGTTGGTCTGGCTGCGGGTATTGGTGCCTTGATTTGTGGGGTTGGATTGTTTTGGTTCATGAAATGGAAAAAGATTGTTTTGCCGGAAAAAATGGACATGGGCTTTGATGCTTCTATTGATGATGATTCCTTTGAGAAAGGCACAGGGCCAAGGAGATTCACGTTCCGCGAACTAAGTCGCGCAACAAATAATTTTTCTGAGAGGGGAAAGCTCGGACAAGGTGGATTTGGAGGTGTTTACAAGGGTGTCTTAAGTGACACTAATGATGAAATAGCCGTGAAGCGCATCTCCAAAGGATCGAAACAAGGGAAAAAAGAGTATGTATCAGAAGTGAAAATCATTAGCCGGTTAAGACACCGAAATTTGGTTCAACTCATTGGTTGGTGCCATCAACAAGGAGAGTTCCTTCTCATCTACGAGTTCATGCCAAACGGGAGTCTTGATACCCATCTTTTCGGTGGAAAATCCAAGCTAACATGGACAGTGAGGTACAAAATAGCCCTCGGCTTGGCTTCTGCCGTCCTGTATCTTCATGAGGAGTGGGAGCAATGTGTTATCCATAGGGACATCAAGTCGAGTAATATCATGTTGGACTCGAACTTCAATGCCAAGCTAGGCGATTTTGGCTTGGCTAGGCTTGTGGACCATGAGTTGGGCTTAGAAACAACCGTCTTGGCAGGCACCATGGGGTACCTGGCTCCAGAGTGTGTCATCACCGGCAAAGCAAATAAAGAATCAGATGTCTATAGCTTCGGTGTCGTTGCCCTTGAAATAGCATGCGGAAGAAAACCGGTGGAGGTCAATAGGGATCCAGGTCAGGTAAGAATATTAGAGTGGGTTTGGAGCCTCTATGGGAAAGGACAACTCTTTGAAGCTGTTGATAAGGATCTCACCATGGAGTACGATGAACATCAAGTAGAGCGGTTAATGTTGGTTGGGTTATGGTGTTGCCACCCTGATCCCAATCTTCGGCCATCCATAAGGCAAGCAATCAATGTTCTTACATTTGAAGCTCAATTGCCTGTTCTGCCATCGCAAATGCCGGTACCTATATATTTTTCACCTCCCATGTGCATGTCTAGCTATTCATCATCGGTTTTGACCACAGATTCTAACAAGGATAAGACACAATGTTCAAGTAGCAGTAACGGTCAAAGTTGCTATTCATCTTTTTCAATTGGATCTACGAAAGCTCTCTTGAAAAATCAGGAAGATAAGGAATAGAGCATCCTTCTATAAGTTCTTTCTCACTTGAAAGAGGGATGATTGAGGTATATTATTTTCTAATAGATGCACAGTACAATCATTCATTGGTTTTGTCCATGATTTAGGTTCTACCAAAGAGGATTTTGTCACTCACCTAAAAAGGATGTGTCTATTACTCACTCTCTCGGATTTTATCACTCATTCATTGGTTTTGTATGCCACTTTGATGATCAATCATTTTGTACAGCTTGATTTTATATTTAATCTTGGATACTTCCTATGTTTATGGATACGTTTAGGCACTTTTACCTTTATTCATATTTTCTCGAGAGCTGACTAATTACAATTTAATTGATGGCTAGTCAAGCATATAGTTTAGCCACTCTACACTCTATAGTACAATTCTGATTTTATAATATTCCTACCAAATTTCTACGTAGTGATGGGGTTGTAATGATTTGATATGGGTCATGAAATGTGGTTGAAAATATTTTTTCAGAGCCTTCGCTCTTTGTCTTTGTCTCACACAAAACAAAACTCACACATTGCACACTCTCCCTTAATAGTCACACATAATTTGGTGGGGGGAGACCTAAACCTAATTAGGGGGTCTCCCCACGGATCTCCCTCCCTTCTCTTTTCTCTGCTTTCTTTTTCCCACACATTGCCATGCACCAATCATACACACTTCCACACAAGGTCAGCTAACCACAGCCATACAATCTCAACCTAACTCTACAGCCATCAATAATGCACGGAAATATGCAGTAGCTTGGTCCCTCTAATTTATTTCAATCTTCTCCTTTGTCTCTCAACTCATATTCATAAATGCCCCACACATAATTAAGATTATCAACCAACCCAACCCCTAATCTTAATTCTCTCGTCCATCATGTCAAGCCTCGTCCGCTCGTCGTCTCATCATTACGTCAACTACTTGTGCCAAACATGACTTGATCCGCTGGGCAGGTCAGTGCTCGTCATGTTGTCAGCACAACAACCCTCTGCTCTCACCAGAGGCTTATTCCACCAAGTGGTCTCACACATTGCCTGGGAAGAGGTTGACTCCCGTCTTTGATGACACAAATCTCGTCTAGATTCCAATCACGTTTTGGTCGTGATTCTCATCCATCTCATCAAAATCTCATCATATTTTTGTATTTCTCCTCCGTCTCTCGAGCGTGGGAGGCTCCTCTTGTCAACGTCTCATCTTCGGTGTCATGGCAACACGTCTCACGTCAATATTCTATCACAAACCCGTCTGGTTTGGTGCTTCTCGTCTGATAGATCACATCTCGTCAATTCTATTTGGCCAATAACTTACGTCACGTCCCATCTCGTCCGTCCTCTTCGCGTCTCGTCCCATCTCGTCCGTCACTTTTACTAGAGCAAGGTTGATAAGGTTAGACATCCTGTGGCTTTACTCAAACCAATGTTTGTAAGATTTAGGCTGATAAGTGAACTAAGCAACTGGAGTTTGACTCGAGTTGAGCTTGGTCGATATCGGTTTGTTATTTAAACAAAGCTAGTGTGAATTAGGACCTGAGAACGTTGATCCTCCTCTACACACCTATTCTCTTCCCCATGCAACTCCAGTTGTCTTTCAGCCAAAATGTGATTTCCTGGGTTCCACCACATTTACTAGAGCAAGGTTGTGCCCTGCTATGCTAGCTTCCACATCATTGTGGGATGTGCTCTTCGATGCCGTAATTTCACCAATTGAGCCACAAAGGTTCACTAAAATAAACACCCAAAACATGAACTACGTTTGGCTTGATCCTAAACAGTGCGTACGTAGGTAGCCCAGATTTTAAATCTTGATCCAGCCCCTAAAATAAATAACAGTCAATCCCCCTTTTCTCCTTATTATGGAAAGAGGCAAGCTATAAAAAAAAAAAAAATAGTTGGAATCAAAGGGTTACCTTTTGAATGAAAGATGTAATTAAGAGATATGCTATATCTTGAATGGGTCCGAACCGCTTAATAAAATCTCGTTTGAATTCTTTTCATGCGAGTGAGGTTATATCAAGCAAAAATAATCAAATTTTTGCCTCACACTAAGGTGTGAACAAACTTGAATAAGAAAAGCTTTCAAGCCAAACTTGAACAGGCTAATACTCGTGTGGTTGAAACTACTTGAGATCAGTTCATTTTCTGCTCAATTAAAGCTCGTTTGGGATAAATTCATTTGACAAAAAAATAAGTGTTGAACAAATTTTTGGACCTCACTACATATCAAACCATGCTTGAACAATCCAATGTTCAGCTCGTTCAGTCCAATTTTTAGTCTTAACTAAGTCAATATACTATACATGTTACAAAAAATTATAGCCTTCCTTCCCAGGGATCTTTTTTGATCGGATTAATGATTTCTGTTGTGTGTTTTCGTATGGTTTTTGGGGTGCTATCAGATGTTAAATAGTGTTGGATCTTAATGTAACCAAGTAACATTGTGATCCATTTGGCCAGATTAAGGATAGATTTTTGGTGTATTTTCGAAGGGAATAATGAGAATTGATGCATTTATTTTTCAAGTTATGCATCTAGTTTAGTTTGACCTTCAAGTTATGTAAACAAGACACGCAGAAAAAAATACTTGGTATGCATGCATATAGAGGCGTTTCATCAAATATCTGGAAGTTAACTATGTTGATCTTGAGCTAGAACTAAGATTTAACATGTACAATGATGTGGATGTACATCACGTTGGTTAAGGAGAGAATATATTCTAATTTCTGGTTCTTGGCCAAGCGATTTATAGGCATTCATAGACACCTTTTTTAAGCCAAAACAGTAGACGTTGTTAAAGGGATTCATGGACATCTTTTCTTAAAGCAACAATAGTCACTCAAGTACTCCAAAAGATGAAATTAGTCTTCTTTACATGGTATAATTTGCCAAATTTTCTATACCACAAGACGTCTGTGAGCTTACGCATGTATAACGACTAAGGGTGAGTTCACGCACAATTTTTCGTCTTCAAACTAAAGACTAACCTCAAAATACTAGTTGTTTCCGTTAAAAATACAATTGTTGGTATTCTTTTTCCCTCCAAATTTTTCGTTGGCCAAACCCATTACTTAACTTCCATAGGGAGCCCAGGTTAGACAAAAAAAACCATTTTGCCCCTTCCCATACCAAAAATACTAAAAACACTATTTAGACAATATGGAAGGAGTGAGGATAAAATGGGTATTTGACTAAGAAAGAGTAAAAGAATATCGAAAAATAAAAAAAAAATACAAAAAATACGATTTAGACAATAGGTTGTTTTCACGCTTAGACAATAAGTACAAAAAATACCAAAAATATCACTTAGACAATTTAGACAATAGCGTGAACCGACCCTAATTCCACCTTCCACCAAGAGGGAAATTACAGGCAGGAAATGATTCCCTATGAACTAGCCCTTAAAAGTTGATATTTTCTATAAGGTTCTGAAAATGCGACGAAGGGTGTTGACTTGACAACGGGAAGAAATTAGGAGAAAGTCTTGAACCGGCAGAAGGCTAGACTAAAATATTTGGATCTAGACTAAAATGCAAATTATACATACACGCATAAATGTGGCTCATTTATTTGTCACTCTCACCTCTCTATTGACATTTTCAAGAATAATTGATACACACAGTAACGTTTGATAATGACCATAGGAAAATTGTTTTTATTTTTTTGATCGGCAGGAAAATTGTTTTTATTGATGAAGACTTTTGAGATATTCTCAATACAATATATAGGACAGCGAGATGAGGTGAATCTTTTAATAACGTGAATTCAAATTTAAGTGGCTTATTAGAAATATTCTTCGACCGAATGTAACTTAAATATTACACTAGAGATATGTCCATACTCCAAATTGTTTATGTTAGTTAAGCACCAAGACTAACTCAAAACATGGTTAGCATAGTACTCGGAAAAATTACAAATTAGACTTCTTAAATCATATTTATTAATTTTCCTATAATTCTAGATGTTTCAGCTTGCTTAAGCATGGATCTTGACCGATTCCATCTTCCACCAGCAGGCCAATTAAAGGCAAGACAAGATTTCATGGGCACTGCCCCAACAAAAGATGATATTTCCTATGAGGTTCCAAAAATGTGACGAACCTTGACAAAAATAGTAAAAAGTATAAGGAGAAGATTACGACGGAAAGTATTTAATTGGGTTTATACTAAAAGAAAATTGTAAGTACAGGCAAATAGCTCTGATTTGCAATTAGTTTTTGTATAGATTTCTTGATTAAAAGTTCTCTTGTGCTTACCCTTAATGGAGCCCATTCTTCATCATTCTCACATCTCTAATAAAACTCCCAAGTAGCTTATTAGCGTTATTCTTGATGCTTTATATGAATTTTTGCTTTATAACTCAAGATGTCTGGTCTAGCTTATGCGTGCAACTCAGCTCATTCCACCTTTTATCAGCAGGACAGTTAAGGATGGATAAAATTCTATGTGAACTAACCCAACAAAAGTTTATATTACCTACAAGCTTCCAAAAATGTATTTATGGAGCTAGGCTAAAATTAAAATTAGATATTATCAGTTGTTCGTCACTCTCAGGATCAGGAATATTTGATAGCACCATATTGTTTGTTTTGTAGTTAACAAATATATTGGTTTTTAAATATTGCATATTAATGAAGAATTTAACACATTCTTAATAAAATACTATATAGGATGCCAGATGAGGAGACTTTCTAATGAATCTTTTAGTTTCGTTAATTCAAGTTTTAGATGCTCATTCTTCCCACACTTAGTAGCTTAAGTACTATAACATTGGAGACTAAATTGGTTAAATGTCTAGACTGGGGACCAAATTGACAGTTCACTAATATTTTGGGATCAAAAAGGTAAATAAGTCAAGGAATAAAAGCCATTAAATTGATTCGTACTAAAAAATAGCAGACTTTCCCTCAACAATAAACTTTTTTTTTTTTTTGACACAACTTGGTATGAGTTTTCACTTGATTTGAATCAAGTCTTACGGTACCTCTAATTAGCTTCAGTAGAATTGAAATGTCGGATTCAGAGATTTTCTAGATTTTCTACTTTATAAATACTCGATCCGTCTTTTTTTTTTTTTAATGGTCCAGTATTCCTTTTTCGATTTATCCCTTAATAAGTGTCTATTTGCTCTATTGAGTAGATTCCTTTTTGAAAAGTAAGAGGAAAAAAGTGTAGCAATGATGTCTCCATAAAAGGGTGGTTAAAATGTTTGAAGTGCCCCTTCAATAATTTTGTTATCTACAACTCGGGCAAACCACAGGTAGGTAAAGTACAATTTCCCTTTAATAATTTTGTCTAAGCTACCTTACATTTGCACCTCAACTAATTCCACCTCCCACTTGTGGCCTGTAGGTTGAGCAAAGGCAGGACAAAAGTTGATACTATGGGTCTTGAACGTTGACCTTGACAAGATTGTAAAGAGTATAAGGAGAAGATTTCAACGGAGAAGAAATTCGGAGAAATTCTTGAACCGGCCAAAGGTTTGACTAATTTATTTGGATTTACGGAGACAAGCTGAAATTACAAAAAGTTATACATACAAGCATATAGATTTCTTGATTAAAGGGTCTGCTAACCATGGCTCTCTGCAACTCAAAATCATTAGCCCATTTCCAAATCCAACAATCACAATCTATTCTCTTCTTATTTCTACTCTTCCCTTTCGCAAACTCTATTTCCTTCACCTTTACCAGTTTCAGCCCAAATTACAACGAGATACGGTACCAAGGTAATGCAACTACATCCAGTGGAGTAATCCAACTCACAACGAACCAACAGAACGCTCACCTCACAGGAAGTGCAGGACGAGCCACGTACTTGTCGCCCATACACCTATGGGACAACAAAACTGGAAACTTGACAGACTTCAACACTCATTTCTCTTTCATCATACAAAATCTCACTACTCCTAACGGCGACGGACTCAGCTTCTTCCTTTCTCCCTACAATGCTACAATCCCTGACAATTCAGGTGGAGGATGCCTTGCTCTTATCGATTACTCCACTGCTTTCAATAATACCAACAATCAGATTGTGGCCGTTGAGTTTGATACTTTCCAAAATCCATGGGATCCAAACTCCCACCATGTGGGTATCGATGTCAACGGGATGGAGTCGGTGGCCAATCTCACGTGGAATACTAGTCTGGCAAATAATGAAGTAGCAAATGCTTGGGTGAATTATAATTCCACTACCAAAACTTTAAGCGTCTATCTAACTTACGAGGGGAATCAAGTTTTCCAAGGAAATTATATCCTTTCCCATGTTGTTGATTTGAGGGAAGTTTTGCCTGAATGGGTTAGTGTTGGTTTTTCGGCTGCCACAGGCCTAGGGATAGAAATACATAATATTGTTTCTTGGACCTTCAATTCAACCTTGGGGGGCTCCTACAATTCAACCCCTGGGAGCTCGCCCTCCAATTTGACCACTGGGGGCTCACCCTCAAAGGGTACGGGTCACAAAACGAATTACCTGCGTCTGATGGTTGGTCTGGCTGCGGGTATTGGTGCCTTGATTTGTGCGGTTGGATTGTTTTGGTTCATGAAATGGAAAAAGAATGTTTTGCGGGAAGAAATTGACATGGGCCTTGATGACGATCCCTTTGAGAAAGGTGCAGGGCCAAGGAGATTCACGTTTCACGAACTAAGTCGCGCAACAAACAATTTTTCCGAGGGGGGAAAGCTCGGACAAGGTGGATTTGGAGGTGTTTACAAGGGTGTGTTAAGTGACACTAATGGAGAAATAGCCGTGAAGCGCATCTCCAAAGGATCGAAACAAGGGAAAAAGGAATACGTATCAGAAGTGAAGATCATTAGTCAGTTAAGACACCGAAATTTGGTTCAACTCATTGGTTGGTGCCATGAACAAGGAGAGTTCCTTCTCATCTACGAATTCATGCCAAACAGGAGCCTTGATACCCATCTTTTCGATGGAAAATCCAAGTTAACATGGACAGTGAGGTACAAAATAGCCCTCGGCCTGGCTTCTGCTCTGCTTTATCTACACGAGGAGTGGGAGCAATGTGTAGTTCATAGGGACATCAAGCCGAGTAATATCATGTTGGACTCGAACTTCAATACCAAGCTAGGCGATTTTGGCTTGGCTAGGCTTGCGGACCATGAGTTGGGCTTAGAAACAACCGTCTTGGCCGGCACCATGGGGTACCTGGCTCCAGAGTGTGTCATTACAGGCGCCAAAGCAAGTAAAGAATCAGATGTCTATAGCTTCGGTGTTGTTGCCCTTGAAATAGCATGTGGAAGAAAGCCGGTGGAGGTCAATAGGGATCCGGGTCAGGTAAGAATATTAGAGTGGGTTTGGAGCCTCTATGGGAAAGGACAACTCTTTGAAGCTGTTGATAAGGATCTCACCATGGAGTACGATGACAATCAAGTAGAGCGGTTATTGTTGGTTGGGTTATGGTGTTGCCACCCTGATCACAATCTTCGGCCGTCCATAAGGCAAGCGATCAATATTCTTACATTTGAAGCTCCATTGCCTGTTCTGCCATCACAAATGCCGGTACCTATATATTTTTCGCCTCCGATGAGCATGTCTAACTATTCATCATCTTTTTTTATGACCACAGATTCTAACAAGGATAAGACTCATTGTCCAAGTACCAGTAACAATAAAATTTGCTACTCATCTTTTTCAGTTGCATCAACTAAAGCTCTTTTTCAATTGCATGAAGATAAGGAATAGAGCATACTTCTATAAGTTCTTTCTCACTTGAAAGAGGGATGATTGAGGTGTATTATTTTCTAATAGCATAATTGTTAGATCCACTGTACAATACTTCATTGGTTTTGTCCATTATTTAATTTCTACCAAAGAGTGCAATTTTGTTCACCCATCTAAAAAGGATGTGAATATTACTCTCTCTGCGAAGCTCATATTGTACGTATCCCACTTCGATGATCAATCATTTTGTAGAGCTTGATTTTTTAAAATGTAATCTTGGAAAAAACCAGCTCAATCCAATATCAGTAAGATTTGATCATATAGCACTTCCTTTGCATGAAATTATAGCAAAAAAACTTAGATGAAGAATTGAATGCTTTGATAAGCATTTGCCATTAAATAGCACTTGCTCTGTTTGTAAAAGTAGCCACAAAATCAATCTTTACGAAATAAAAAACTTCAAACACTGTTGGGCCCCCATATAACGGATAATGTTCAGGCACTTTTTGGTTGGGTGACCGGAATTGCAATCTTATCCAAATCCTATGTTTTTAGGCACTTTTACCTTTATTCATAATTTTCGAGAGCTGGCTAATTTCTGATTTTATAATATTTCTACCAAATTTCTACGTACTGATAGGGTTGTAATGATTTGATATGGGATATGAAATGTGGTTGAAAATATTTTTTCAGATCCTTTAGCTCTTTGTCTTTGTCCTATTTTTGTCTATCATTAATGGCTACCTGTGTATCAAAAGGGCAACTACAGAGTGTATTGGTTTATGAATGTCACTACGGAGGGGTTACTCCTTTAACATTTTCGACCAACCAACAAAATTAAAACCCCAAAACAAATACTAGGGAGAAGAAGCTTTTACCATTAACGTCACCAACTAAGGATGCCTGAACACCTAGATAAGGTTAGATATCCTGTGGCTTTACTCATACGAATTTTCATAATATTTAGGGTGATAAGCGAACTAAACCACTCAAGTTTGACTCCTATTGCGCTTGGTCATATCGGTTTGTTATCCAAAGTCCAAACAAACCTAGTGTGAACAAACTTCAATATCCTAAGTTTTCAATCCAAACTTGAACAAGCTAATACTCATGTGGTTTAGTTTATGATGTTTTAATATTTCAAACTACTTGAGATTGGTTGGTTTTCTGCTCAATTAAAGCACGATTGGGATCAATTCGCCTGACAAACAAAACTAAGTTCAAATATATTTTTGGTACATTTCAAACCAAAGCCTGGATAATGCACTGTTCGGTTCGTTCACTTCCTATACTAGTCTTAACTAACTCAATACTATAGATTATAAGCAATGCTATGCATGTAGAATAATATTTACCCAGGAGAAAAGTACACAGCCAATGGAGAATTTACGGTGCAAATTCACATCAAACCAAATTTGAATCTACACGATACACCTTATTTTCCCGGGGATCTATTTTGATCAGATTAATGATTTCTGTTGTGTCTTTTGACAGTAGTTGTGCTATCAAATGTTAAATGGTACTGGATCTTAATATAACCAAGTAAAAATGTAATCCATTTGGCCAGATTAGGGATATATTTTGGTGTCTTTGCGAATACTAATGAGATTGATGAATTTATTGTTCAAGTAATGCGTTTAGTTTAGCTTAATATTTCTAAATTGGCACGTATAAGTAAACAAAACACAGAAAAGGAAGAAGAGGCATTTCATCAGACAAGTGGAAAGCATGAGTGTGTAGAGAAAACTTTAGCTCCCACCGGACAAATTAGAAGCATTTTCACCTTCTATCATCTGTAGCAGATGATTGCCGTTGTTGCAGATAGCGACCCTTCATTAGTAGTCAATCGAAGACATACACGTGGACCTGTGCACATTTATACAGAGTGAGAAATTGAACCAGAAATACGAGAAAATGCTCAAGAAAGTTTGAACTTTTGACTGCTGGGGAAGTTTTGATGTTTCTGGATTTCCTTGTGGAATTATCCTGCTTCTGATGAAATTTTTGTCGTTTGAGGTTAAAGATATACCGGATTGATTCGGTTTTTGTGTTTGGATCAAGAATGATATGAATCTGTGCATTTCATATTGAAGATTTTGAGTGAACTCATGGAAGCGAATTGATATCAGGTTTAAAAAGTCATTCACCAAAAGTTACTGTGTCCCATATAAATATTGTTAATGTGTACTCTATTTATGTAATGGTAATGCTATTGAAGCCCAATGCATTGTCCAAAAAAATAAGAAGAATCCAAGAAAATAAAATATAATTTTTGATGCACTTTTAATAATTTTCAAAGCAATCAAACACAGAGAAAATATTACTAATTTTTTTCGTCATTATTGTATCTTATTGATAAGCTGTTATTAGTATTTTTCTCTTATGTAGTAGAGTTCGATCTTCTCTAGTTCTTTTTGACCATGCCGTCCGCCTCATTTGAAAATCCTTCTCGAGCTCATCTCAATGATCGGGATCGGTAACCTATTTTGGAAAAGAGAATGAGCCACAATAAAATTGAGACGCACTCCCAACAAGAGGTGACTGTGATCCAGAATGGAGCTTCCACAAATTGACCGCAATGAGTAGTGGTTGAGTATGCTAAATTCCTACAATTGGCAATTGAACACGTCTACAGACAAGCCAATCAAAAGGCAAACCATTTTGGCAAAACATGGAGCCGAACAGGATGAGGACACCCATGGGATGGGGATGATATGGGAACTATAGCCCATCAATTTTTCTGTTTAAACTTTTCCATTCCGCTTACAGCTCCTTTGGCTACCGACGTGAGAAAAGAAAGGAAAGACGACCGGTTTACATTAATCAGGAGAAAAGAAAAGAATAGGGAGTAGTTTCTCACCCTCTTATCCAAACAAGCCTGATAAATTAAACTTTCTCCCTCCTATTCCGGTGACTTAACTATCTCCGGCGACTCGAAAACTCAGTTTTGATGACAGATCTGGTTCGCCTTGACGAGATGAAGATAATGGTATAAGTTCGATGACATCCGATGAGGGGGTGGACTGTACGGCTACCGGAAGTCGACGACGTCTCCCCTTTCTCAAGGAATCGCGCCAATGTTGGTGAGAAACAGAATTGGCCTTTGAAGGGGTTCCACTCTCCCTCCCTCTCCCACCCTCCCCCACCTAACTGAGCAGCCAAACGTGGGAAAGAATTGGCTTGCTCTCTATCCCCTTTCTTTTCTCTCGAAATCTCCCAATCCAAAGGGGCTGTTAGAGGGATTCGGTGGAAAGGTGGAGAGAGAGGCTCTGCCATCTCTCTAGAAACTCTCCTCCCTCTTCTTTCCTTCTTTTCTCCGGGAGTTTCTCGGCAACTCCTTTTTTCTTCCTCATCCTCTACGGCTCTCCCTCTCCTATGGTTGTGTGGTAGTTGAGACTCTCGTCCTTAAGAGATGTGCTCCCACTACTCCATCATTTTTTAACTGCGGTGACCCAGATCTGGTCATAGCTGGGTTATTCGACCCTTAACTCCGATCAGCCTTGGCGACGCATCTATGGGTTCTCCAACAACAACGGTGGTGGCGCCTAGCAGCAGCATTGCGGTAGAACGAAGGTCGACATTGAGCTCTAGACGCTGGTATGTCAATCCTCATCTTCTTCCGGCCACATTCACGGGCGGATCAGTGGTCTCCATCAACGCTGCTGTCAATTTTGGCATGATTTTCTTTTTCTTGCGGTTTGTTCTTCTTATTTTTTTTTAGACCTTTTGGGTCCCTTGTACTTTGTAGTGTTTGGTTACGAATATACTCCTTTCGTCCCAAATTATTGGTCCTGACGAATTTCGATGCAATTTTTTAATTGTTCATATCTTTCGATCTACTAGTAAAATTGCACGTGATATCATTCTATAAACCCCTGGAATTACTAAAGTACGTAAATGCACTTATTTTGAAGAGCTCGAAATTAAAAGTTTGGCCAGTGATGCCAACACAATTGAATTAAGGAACTATACTGTCATCGATGGTAAGTTGGCAAGTGATGGACAATGAACACAATCACTTCACGCCTCGATTCACGAAAAAGAGAACTGGCCCGTAAGATGTACCAAAGCGCAAGAGTAAGTTATTTTTAAGGAAATCTGAATCAGATTCCATTCAAGCCTTTGAGAAGAGTTTAGGGTTTGTAATTCCCAAAGAAATCAGAGAAAAAGAGAGAGAAGTTAAGAGAGAGAAAGAGTGAATTGTATTTCTGTTTTCATTAAATGACAAAACTGAACGTATGGCATTAGGCACATTTAATTGTGCCAATACCTGCATTGGAATATCGTAGTAGTTGATGTATAAAACTACGTCAGTTTCCTGGAGCCTTTTCTCGGCCAGCAGCGCGCAGCCGGCGTTGTTAAAAACAGTATCATTCAAACCGCGTAGTTGAGCACCGATTGATCAATGCTTAATTAATACTCATCAATGGGTGCTAATCAATGTTTATATAATTTAGGCGGATCTTCTTTTTGGTTTCGATGTAAACATTCATTGGACAAAGCAAGATCAAAAGTCCCACCTTATACAGATCCCCGCATCTGAAAGTGAAAATTTACTTAAAAAATATGACACCCTCCGTAGGGATCACAAGAGGTTTTGACAAAACTGGTCCAAAACTCGAAATTTGCAATTACTACGGAACCCAAACTGAAACTCGACGGGTCTTTTTTTTCACCCAGACCGCCAAGAAGATCCGTTCAGCTGTTCACCAAACCTGATGGCGGGCTGTTTGAATGTGAATCACCTAGCTGTCACGTGTGTTACCCGTTTGTTTTTTCAAATGAGAAATCAAAACAGAATCCACAGTTAAAAAATCGAGCAAAACCCACTCCCATTGGTTCTATCAGTTTCGATATTTATCGGTTTCGGGTGAGATTGCCATCCCAACTCCTATACCCCTAAATCCATCCATCATAATCAAGGTGATTCAGACTTGTAAAATAGTTACTCCCCCAAGTATTTCAATTTGTCTGACCTTGATCAATTTATTATGTTGTACGTGAAATGGTCTCCCATCCTCTACTACTTTTCGTCCCATAATCTTCCATATTATAGTATACAAGCATATTGTTAAAGAGTCCATATCACACTTAAAGGTCAATAAAAACCTTATAAAATACCAACTCGAGGCCAGCAAACAACTAGTTGACGTGCATAAATTACTGTTATTTCTGCATAGATTACTCTTACGACGGTACGAATAAACGTCTACCGAATATGGATATTGCCGTCGAAACACCAGACCATGCACACAATATTCTATGGTATTTGAAGATTTCTGAATCACTAACTTTTGTCATCAACTATCTTTACTGGTTCAATATCATTTTCAATGATTTGGGGAGATTGAGTAAGAGCCAACTCTACAAGATTTGATTTTGTATCCTTTTGACTTTGTTAATGCTGAGAAAACAATTCAGCTGAAGAGCATTCAAACCAACTTCGTTCTCCCTTTACAATCATGGCTCTCGGCAACTCAAAATCATCAACCCATTTCCATTTTCAAATCCAACAATCACAACCAATTCTCTTTCTCAGCTTTACTATCTTCCTTTTTCTACTCTTCCCTTTTGCAAACTCTGTTTCCTTCAACTTCTCCCGATTCCATACAAATGATCCATGGATAAACTACCAGGGGGATGCATTTGCGGCCAATAGAGTAATCCAACTAACAAAGAACCTGAAGGACACTTCTCTCTCATTTAGCGTCGGACGAGCCTCGTACGTGCATCCCGTACACATATGGGACTCCAAAACCAGAAAGTTGACAGATTTCAACACTCATTTCTCTTTCATCATAACTGCATTTGACGTCACTGGTGCTTCCGGTGATGGACTCGCCTTCTTCCTTTCTCCTTTCAATGCTCAAATCCCTATCAATTCCACCGGAGGATTCCTTGGTCTTTTCGAGAACTCCACCGGCCTCAATTATACCAACGATCAGATGGTGGCCGTTGAGTTTGATACTTTCCAAAACCCTTGGGATCCGAGCTCCGAACATGTTGGTATCAATGTCAACTCAATCGTCTCCATGGCAAATGTCACGTGGAATACTAGTATGAATAATGGATCAATAGCAAATGCTTGGGTGAATTATAACTCCACTACCACAACTTTAAGTGTCTATCTAACTTACTCGGCAAATCCAGCTTTCCAAGGGGATTATAGCCTTTCCTATGTTGTTGATTTGAGGGAAGTTTTGCCTGAATGGGTCAGTGTTGGTTTTTCGGCTGCCACAGGCCTAGGGACAGAAACACATAATATTATTTCTTGGACCTTCAATTCAACCTTACGGGGATCCTACAATTCAACATCTGGGGGCTCGCCCTCAACGGGTAAGGGCCACAAGACGACCCCAATTCTGGTGGTTGGTTTTGCTGGGAGTATTGGTGCCTTAAGTTGTGGGGTTGGCTTTATTCGGTTCAGGAAGTGGAAAAAGACTGCTGTGCGGGGAAAAAATGATTTAGGCCTTGACGCTTCTATCGATGATGATTCCTTTGAGAAAGGCGCAGGGCCAAGGAGATTCACATTCCGCGAACTAAGTCGTGCAACAAACAATTTTTCCGAGGCAGGAAAGCTCGGACAAGGTGGATTTGGAGGTGTTTACAAAGGTGTGTTAAGTGACACTAAAGGAGAAATAGCCGTGAAGCGCATCTCTAGAGGATCGAGGCAGGGGAAAAAAGAGTATGTATCAGAAGTGAAGATCATTAGTCGGTTGAGGCACCGGAATTTGGTTCAACTCATTGGCTGGTGCCATGAACAAGGAGAGTTCCTTCTCATCTACGAATTCATGCCAAACGGGAGCCTTGATACTCATCTTTTCGGGGGGAAATCCAGGCTAACATGGACAGTGAGGTATAAAATTGCCCTTGGCTTGGCTTCTGCCCTCCTGTATCTTCACGAGGAGTGGGAGCAATGTGTGGTTCATAGAGACATCAAGTCAAGTAATATCATGTTGGACTCGAACTACAATGCCAAGCTAGGCGATTTTGGCTTGGCCCGGCTTGTGGACCATGAGTTGGGCTTAGAAACAACTATGTTGGCTGGCACAATGGGGTATATGGCTCCAGAGATTGTCACCACAGGGAAAGCAAGCAAAGAATCGGATGTCTATAGCTTTGGTGTTGTTGCCCTTGAAATAGCATGTGGAAGAAAGCCGGTAGTGCACAAGGGGGATCTAGGTCAGGTAAGACTATCAGAGTGGGTTTGGAGCCTCTATGGGGAAGGAAAACTCTTTGAAGCAGTTGATGAGGATCTCACAATGGAGTACGATGAAGGTCAAGTAGAGCGGTTAATGGTGGTTGGGTTATGGTGTTGCCACCCTGATATCAGTCTCCGACCGTCCATAAGACAAGCAATCAATGTTCTTACATTGGAAGCTCCATTGCCCATTCTGCCATCAAAAATGCCGGTACCTATATATTTTTTGCCTCCTATGTCCATGTTTAGCTATACGTCATCGTTTGTGACAACAGATTCAAGCAAGGATAGGACTCATTGTCAATATAGCAGTCACAGTGTCAATCATGGTTCATCATTGTCAGATGGATCTTCTAAAGCTCAATTGCAATTGGATGAAGATGAGGCGTAGAGCGTCCTTCTATTAAGTTCTTCCCCTCTTGAAAGAGGGGTGATTGTGGTATATTTTTTGCTAATAGTGTGATAGTTGGGTGCACTATAAAATCATAAGTTAGTTTTGTTGTAAAAAGTGTTTTTGTTTATGATTTAAAATTTCACAGTAAATTTTTATTTTATTCTACTGATTATATATTATTTGGTGTGTTAATTTCTTGTATCGGTTACAGTATAGAGCGAACTGGCCATTAGTCTCTAGAATGGCATTTTCCCAATTTGGACGTTGGGTTCTTGCTGGAATGTAACTGATAAATAATTTCCCTCCTTCAATTACCATGATTAATGCTATTACTCCTCTCTTTGTATTTATATGAGATAGCTAGAGACAAACAAAGACATACTTATTTGAAAAACTACTGCTACGTGGTTTATGCTTGTGAGATTACAAAATATCATAGTGCTATCCACTGCTACAAAGTTCATTGGGTGTGAGTCTTTCAGATTATATTTTGAGCTTACACTTTATTCTTTTTGAACATACGGGCAATTATCGGTTCACGGTGAAAGTTTTAGCTGCACAAAAAACTTTCTGGTGATTTCTCTTTATTTGTTTTGACTGAATTTAGACTTTCTTTTGACTGCGTGTAATTTCGTGAGCCCATTTAATGGATATGGTACATCACACTAGGAGTCCCTATTTAGCAGAAATATATGAAGGGCATATCATTGTTGCTCCATTCCTATTTCCTAAGTACACGAAAGCAGTGGCGTAGTCAGGAATAACAAGTAGTGGGACACAATGAAAACAGACTTGAGAATTGTACTAAGAGGATTGAAGGTTTTTGTAACCCCAGGTTTAGGAGGGTCGAAATGCCTCCCCTAGAAGTCATTCAAGGAATTGTTTCCTGTTTCACTGTTTCTAGACAGTCGCTTCCTTTTTAACATGAAAAGATTCGTTTCTGGCTCATTGGGCAGTTTGTTGAGTTGGAACTCCGAAGGATATTGTGCTCTGTGTCATTCATATTTCATTTCGTAGTCTCGTCTTCGTCTCTTACGGAGGGTTTCCCTTCAAGTTGAGGGGCTCTTACTGCGGAATCTAGACTTAGCTTGGGAACATAGTACTGTTGTTCTTTTTCTCTCAACTTGTCTTCATGCTCCTTCATCTGAATTCTGAAATTCATATTTAGAAGAATCGGAACAGAGACAATTCTAGGTCATTCTTTAGTACTTGAAAGGAATGAAATGTATTTCCAGACTACTGTACGTATCAGATTTCTATGATTTCAGTCAGAAAAAAAAATAAGGCAGCCAATCCACAAAGTTCAGGAATGTGAATGGGCTGAATTCTTTAGGAAGAAACTATGATTAACTAGTTACAGCAATAACGACAAAAAAAGAAAGAAAGAAAGAATGACCAGCACAAACTATGAATTATTAGAAATTGTATGGCAGGTCATGTTATGACCATAAGAGAAGCAGAAGTCGGAGGCTGTTCTGAATATCTAGAAAATTTTCATTGAAGAGGCTATGTATTGACCATGGAATGAGGGTTCGATAATGGGATCAGAATCTCTACGAAAACATGAAGTAATACTGCCTATCTACTACCTCTTCCAGAACCTAATGTAAGAAAGACAGGGTAAGGTTTTTTGTTCTACTGTTAATCTTATTGTTGCTTTTCTTTCGACAGAAACTAAAATAAAGAGAGAAAAAAAAAGGCTAGCTTTCGATGAACTTAGGTCTCTGAGCAGTGTTCATGCCTTTATTCAGTTTCCACATCTCTTAACTCTTCAATCCGAAACAAGAAGAGTACAAACGATTACTTTTAACTTATCACTTGCGTAAAATTACAAGGAAAACAACTTTTGAAGGAGACCAACCTTATGTTGAAGGGTGATAGAGCAGGACTTGGACTCTTTTAACTCGCTCTTTCATTTTGTTTTCAAGGTCCTTGACCTGCTTGAAGTTAAAGAGAAGTTAGATTCTGCTAATAGTGCAATTTTGTTCTCTGAAATATGTAGATGAAATATAGTATAATGAAAAAGATTATCCAGTTTCCACGTCTCTTAACTCTTCAATCCGAAACAAGAAGAGTATAAACGAGTACTTTTAACTTATCACTTGCGTAAAATTACAAGGAAAACAGCTTTTGAAGGAGACCAACCTTATGTTGAAGGGTGATAGAGCAAGACTTGGACTCTTTTAACTCGCTCTTTCATTTTGTTTTCAAGGTCCTTGACCTGCTTGAAGTTAAAGAGAAGTTAGATTCTGCGAGTAGTGCAATTTTGTTCTCTGAAATATGTAGATGAAATATAGTATAATGAAAAAGGTTATCCAGTTTCCACGTCTCTTAACTCTTCAATCCGAAACAAGAAGAGTATAAACGATTACTTTTAACTTATCACTTGCGTAAAATTACAAGGAAAACAGCTTTTGAAGGAGACCAACCTTCTGTTGAAGGGTGATAGAGCAAGACTTGGACTCTTTTAACTCGCTCTTTCATTTTGTTTTCAAGGTCCTTGACCTGCTTGAAGTTAAAGAGAAGTTAGATTCTGCTAATAGTGCAATTTTGTTCTCTGAAATATGTAGATGAAATATAGTATAATGAAAAAGGTTATCCAGTTTCGTAAACCAAATATAAAAGGTTCATTACAAAAACCTGTTGACAGGTTGTAGACTCTGATTTCTCACACGTCTGATTAACATACTTTGTCACAAGTTATATATCGCCACAAACTAAAACCAATCAAGTTTCTTCACACAAATCCATCTTCTGTTGAAGACAAGCTCAAATTTCGTTGTTCTCCTACAATCTTTCCAATAGATGAGAGACTTGCTTTTCTGATTGCCTGTGCAAAGATTTATTCAGCTCAAGCTGGCTTTCAAGTTCCTTGATCTTTTCCTGTTGGTTTCTGTAATTCTAATCCTTGCCCTTAGCCTTGCTTTCAAAGTTTTGTAAACTATCCTCTAACTTCTTCAGAGATTCCTCGTTTGTTCTGCATTCCTGCCTTGCTTTATCAAGCTTCGGGGAAATCCATAAAAAAAAAAAAAAAGATCGGTCATATGCAGTGCTACCATACTGAACTTGTATAAAGGAACACATGTAAAGAAGAATAGAAAAGAAGAAGAAGAAGAATAAACTTGAACTGAACATCACCAAGCATACCATCATTTTCTATTACTGAAGCTCACTTATCTCAATTTGCTTTTTTGTGAAGGACTCAACTCAACCTGTCGGGCCCGGGTGGCAAAGTTCAATGAACTGAGTTTCTTACTCAAGTTCTGCTCTTAAGGGCTTATTTGCATGATCATTAAAGTTTTGGAGTCAACCCCTGCAGCAAATAACATGTTCAGCTTCAAGTAGAAAAGAAGTTGGGAAAATAAAGGGCATTCTCACAAGCAAGCTCGCTTGAGGGAATTTTAGCAAACTTCACTTATACCTCATGTGGTTTGGGCCATGTGTTACATCTCCTGGTTCACTTTGTTGCATCCCCACCCCCATGTGGTTTTTGCCCTCATCTTCTTCCTCCTTAAGTCTAAACAATCCATCCCATATACCAAAATTTGGATCAAAACCATTCATATTGTAGAGCTCGAAGAGTACTACATCCATACTCGTCGAGATTTGGTCCAGAACATTGAGGTCCGGATGGGTCCGGATGTTATTGGTTTGGATGGGAAGGGTGGTGTATATATATATATATACAATTTACTTCACATCCGGACGTCCGGAATCCGGACATTATGGTTCTGGATCAAATCTCGACGATCCGAGCCTACATAGCGTTTTTCACAAAAACTGCTCCGATCAACCCCTTCCGAGTGTTTTTTTTTTCACGAATCCTCGCGTTGGACCTTAAAAACACGTTTTGAACACATCTAACGGCTCGGATCGTCGAGATTTGGTCCGTAAAGTGACGAAAACACAATGATCCGGATTTTGTTCCTATCCGACGTCCGGATAGGAAGGGTACTCTCTATATATATATATATATAGGGTTTCTAATGAGGGCTCCCTCATTTTGCTACAATGAGGGACTTAGCCTTTTTCCAATTTTCCGGATCAAATTTCGACGATCCGAACCGCTCAATATTTTTAAAATATGTTTTCAAGGTCTAACGCGAGGATTCGTAAAAA